>VZTV01032631.1:7109-30366 GCA_013400875.1 Anhinga rufa | reverse complement strand
ATACTGAACAACTAATTCTGCTTTTTCCTGAATCCCAAGATTTCAGGAGGAGAAAAAAAAAAAATCCCCCTTCACACTTCCCTTACTCTTGTTGCCTTCAAACACGACCAAAGTTGCTGAACAAGTCAGATACATAGATTGAAAATAGTACGAGACAGCATGCTCTTTCAGCCATTTGGGTGTATAGAAGGCTCAAATTAAAATGCCAACATTTGAACATTAGAAATGAATGAAATCCTCAACAGGAAGACTCAAGTTGTTAGAAAAACAGATATAAAACTGAGCAGCCTTGTAGACAGTAGATTTACGTTTTATTGCCAGTAAAGTTCCACATTAAAACAGCCGGTGGGGCGGAATCATTTCCCATGGATCATGAATCAGTTGCTTTTCAACACTGTGCAATGTTCAACTCGATACTACAACCAAGACTAATGCTACGGTACCCTGTAATTGAAGCAAATTTGCATTATCTTTTGGAATTGGACTGATTTCCATCCCAGTTGTTTTGGGTACTAACCAGATCATCAGGAAAAACAGATTAAAAAAAAAATTGATTTATCAGAGTGACATTATATAGAGTTCCCACTCATTACACAGCACTGAAGGTCTGATCCTGCACTGCTTATTCCCATGAGCAATACTTAATGAAATGTCCATCCCTGCTCACCTAAAAAGAATAATTCATGAGCAAAGATTATTCATGTAAGCATTTCCAAGATGAAAACTTCTCTTTGACCTTCCAATTATATTATCATATATACTTAGAAGTCATGGTGTTAACAGCCATATTTTATGGCTTTATATTTGCATATTCTAAGTATTTTAAAAGTTACAAACGGATACAGCAATAATTATTTTCCTCACTTTGCCAACACTTAAAAAGTCATTTCTGAAAACTTTCACTCCTAGCATTAACTCTGGTTTCTATGAAACCTGACTCGAGCAGAACTACTAGTGTTAAGGATTAAATACTGAATAAATACTGACTGAAAGTTTTTTGTTGTTTTTGTCGTTGAAGTAAAATGAATAAAGGTTTGTAGTACGAGTCTCCATATCAAACTATAATCCTGACTGTCCAATATGGGTAAAATTAGATTCTTATGCAAGGTCAAGGATTTGTATTTATGCCACTTACTTATTTAAATTATCTGTACTAATATACAATGCAAACCTTTGTTGCACTAAAACATTATTCTATAATATACCAGAATTATTTAGTATTTGACAAGCATACACTGGATGTTAGGTTTTTCAGAGAGCATGGAATAAACAGAATGAACACTCTGCATCACCTCAGTATTATGCTTTAACAGATTGTGTTTACCTTGTTTAGTTAGGGAGGAAGAGGAGATTTACCTTGTTTAGTTAGGGAGGAAGAGGAGAAGTATCACTTAAAAGGCAATGGCTTGGACATTATGTCCTCTAGAAATTAAAAAAAATAATAATAATTGTAGAAAACAATTTCTATTCAAAGGGAGCAAAAGCCAAGAACAGGTAATGCATGACTCCAGGCAACAAGACGATCGGATCATTGCTGTACCTTTCCCCGGTGGTGATGTGCCCCCCTAGCAGAACTATCACATATCCCAGGGCTGACACGAGCGCTCCATAAAACAGATCATAAAGCCCTCTTCTTCCTTCACAGGCCTCGTAATTAAAGCAGTGAAATGCCCAAGTTTCTTGCCTATCTTGTCTACCTATTTGTAATTTCATTTCAGTCTTCTACCGGTTTAAAGCCTTACAAACTGTATCACCCTTCATATCCAATCACATCATCAGCTCAAGTTTCAGTCTACAGCAGTGAGTTATTAGGCTGGGAAAAGAAAGAGCAAGAGATCTGTTTCTGTACCTAAGCCCTGAACAGCCTTGTTTACCAATGTCATTGATGACAAACTTGGTAATTCCATTTCTTCATAAATATTTGAATGTTACATTTTGCTAGGTAGGTATCTGCTCATTTGATCTAATGGCTGTCCTTTCGAAAATGTCATAGAAAGCCATTAGCTTTCTCCACCAGTGTTAAATGGTCAGACGTAAATGGTGATTGCTGAGAACAATATCCTTTGCCCACAGCACAGTGATGTAAGGGTTGGATAATTTTATTACCTTTAATAGCATTTGCAGCTATGCAAGCTAAGCCAATGATATGGGTAATCAAATCTCAGGCTTATAAGATGACACCTGTGACTATTAGAAAAGGAATCCCCACTATCTCAGGCCCAGGCACAATGCTGCGTAACCAACAGCCCGTCATTTCAGAGAGGGCAAAGAGACAGGGGAGAAGGATGAGAAAATTGCTGTGGATAGCAAACAAATTTAGTTTTCATCAGAATCGATCCAAACCATTGTTCGTTCACAGAGGATCTTAAACGCGAAGTATGGGAAACTTTGGAAATCTCCCTGTTGCCCCCTGCACCTTCCAGATTGCAAGTCTACTGCTTTGGCAGTTCTCTAATCTGTCTATAATAGGCAGACGTGCAGTGCTGCCAAGAAAGGTAAATGTGACCCTGTGAATGTCAGGGGTGCTACGCCCTGCACTATTCTGGGACTGCAAATGTTTGGAAGTACAGAATTTTCAATTGGAAGTGGTGGTCCCAGTGCCACTGCTGACTGCTTTCCCTGGAAGGAGCAGCACGAATGAAGTGGGAAGAGCTTCAAGGCATGTGTTCTGTTCACTTATTAAGATCGCCTCATTTCCTTAATTGTAGGCTAATTGTGCAGGCTGACCAGAATTTAACTGGGTATAAAGAGAATAGTGACCTCAAAACTAAAGATGGGGTTGTAGATATTTTCCAACTTACATAGTATTTCCTGCGTTGTTTCTTAGCCTACTGTGTTTTTGTGATCTCACCTCTGCAGACTTAAGCTCCTCCCCGAGTGTGGCACGGTGCAGAAAAGATGTGCTGCACTTCAGGAGTACTTCAAATAAGCAGGCAAGCTGCAATTTCAGAGTAATTTTACGCCTCTGTTGAAACCGTGTAAATACACTGCAGATTATATAGCGAATACATTAAGAGATAGAGCACAAAATATTTAGTCCTGACCTACTGCGTATTTGAGGTAAGATCTATTCCATGGCAGCTACCATGGCTACTAAACCCTGAACTTTAGATCCAAAGATCTGCTAAACCAGATGAACAACAAAGTGTTGTTCAAACAGGTAGAAGATAAGTCAGAAATATCTCCTATGTGAAATTAGAAAACATGAAGGTATCTTTTTTTTTTTATGATGTACTTGCTTCCAAGAATACTGCATTGCAGAAAGCATTTAGCTTGTCATGTTCTTCTATTATTTTATTTTACACTTCATTCGTTTCTATTACATAGCCTTGCACTTTATTATTAGGGTGTTCTGTTGTTGCAAACAGGCACACTGAATTCTGATCCAGTTATTCCAGTGGAAATTTTTTGTCAGCCTTTAAACTGAAACAAATGAATGAGTGTGATACTCAACAGTTTTAATAATATGTGTTGACTCTTGGGTATTCATGACCTTTAGATGCCTAAAAATAATAATGTTTTTATATGAAAAATGAATATTGATTAATGAGCTGTAATTTTTTTAAACAGCAGTCAAGCCAGTAGCTGTACTTGTCATGTAATTTGTTATAAATCACATAATGTATATACCAAGCAAAGATACACTAAGCAAATTGAATGTTTCTGCTGCAAAATGCCTCCCTATCATAACCATATATCCTCTGTTGTCCTTAACAATGGAGGACAAATAAACAAATGCTAAAAAACCCAACTATCCTCCCCGAGACATATGTTTAAGAAATTTATGCATGAATAATTATCAGAAAAAAATCAGCAATATTGTAACCATCTGTGAAAATAACAAGCTTCTACCTAAGCTAATATCCAATACACATAAGAATTCCTTTATCTACCAATGCTATTACTGGAAAATACTACACTTTTTCTGGACCTGAAGATATGTTCAGCATTGATTATTTGCAATTTATTTTTTTTCCAAGCAAAATACAGACTAAATTTTCATTGCTGTAATGAACCAACCTAAACCACTGCTAGGCCAGCAAGACCCTCAGTATCCTCAAATTTGACTTGACAACCAACTTCAGATCAAATGGAAGAAAAGCATGTACCAATTGATCCATTCACGTGATGAAAGAAGCAATGAAAGGAAACTAACTTCAATATGCACAACACCCAGGAGAAACATGAACAGTAGGGTATTTAACATGAAAATATTAGCAAGTATTATTACACTCCCATAGACGAACTAAACACACTATGAACATTTTAACACAAAGAAATAGAAATCCATACTCCCTTATTTTTACATTCAAACCAAAGGATTTCTCTGAAATTTGAAACAGGAGATTCAAAGGGTGGTAGAGCATTCGGGTGCAGTGCCAGGTAGCACACTGCTTCTGCTAACCTACCTGCTGCCAGCACATTCACCTGAGGAGCACACCCAAAACCTTCTTCCCCTGCCACCCCCAGCTTGAACATTTTTATGAGTATTTTCCCTACTTGGAGTTACTGCTCCTGAAGAGAAAGGAACTAGAGAATCACACCTTTTTTTAAAAAGCATTACCCTTTTAACACTCCATTATATGTATTTCATTAACCGTAACACTAAGGCCTACTGCCATGACTCCCATGATACTCAAAACCAATAAAGGTGACAGAATCTGGATGTATCTTGCTTCTTTCATCTCTCTTCCCAACATTTAACTTGTTTCACCGTACTTACAAGATCCAGCAATAGTGTATATATTATAAATAATGTGCACATAAGCACTGGGAGTTTTACTAAGTGGCTTCTAGGAAATCTGTCATTTCTTTTTGTACTGAAATATTCTCAGGAAAGAAAGCTTATCTTCTCACTACATTTCACAAAAAATTTCCTCAATCACACACATGATTTTCTACATTTTCTCTCAAAGCTCCTTGAGGAACTCCTTTGATTCAGATATACTCTAAGTTGCCTGTTACTAGAACAGTAACTTCCTTCAATAACATGTAAAATACAGGCACTTCCATCAGCTTGAGGTATTTTCCCTAATCTTTTAGATAGAAGAAAACTATGTTATTTTATAGGAAAAAAACAAACAATTTTTATCTGAGAAGCAACAACCCAATGTTGTAGTAATGCAGGTTATTTCTGTACCTCTCAATCTTTGAGTATTTGTCATGGTTTAGTCTCAGTCAGCAGCTAAGCCCCATACAGCCACTTGCTTACTCCCCCACAGCGGGATGGGGGAGAGAATCAGAAGGGTAAAAGTGAGAAAACTTGTGGATTCGGATATAGACACCTTAATAGGTAAAGCAAAAGCTGCGCACACCAGCAAAACAAAACAAGGCATTCATTCACTGCTCCCCAAGGGCAGGCAGGTGTTCAGCCATCTCCAGGAAAGCAGGGCTCCATCACGCGTAACGGTGACTTGGGAAGACAAACGCCATCACTCCCAATGTCCCCCCTTCCTCCTTCTTCCCCCAGCTTTATATACCGAGCATGACACCATATGGTGTGGGACATCCCTTGGGTCAGTTGGGGTCAGCTGTCCCGGCTGTGTCCCCTCCCAGCTTCCCGTGCCCCCGGCACAGCGTGGGGAGCTGAAAAGTCCTTGACTAGTGTAAGCACTACTGAGCAACAACTAAAACATCTCCGCATTATCACCACTGCTTCAGCACAGATCCAAAACACAGCCCCATACTAGCATCTATGAAGAAAATTAACTCTATCCCAGCTGAAACCAGGGCAGTATTTCAACAAAAAGTTGTTCTTTTCACCCACCAGATCCACCAAAAAGGGCCACTTATAATGGAAGTCATTCTCATGCAGCACATGAAACAGGGCAGTCCTTAAATCTAGAATTAAGACAAGGCAACCCTTCCTAATGATCTGTTTGTGAATAAAACTGACGCCTTTTCTTGTATGCCTGGTAGCACTCAGGAAAACAATTTATGGATCCAAAGAGACAGTTTTGCTTTAGCATGTCTCTATTTTGCAGAAATACACTTATTAAAGTTTATTTTTGGGGAGCCAAAACAGTTCACAAAACAAAAAAAAGGACATATCACTTGTAATTATGCAAATGTTCCTGATTCATTTACATATATTGACAATACAAAGTATGATTTTATTAGGAAGTTGTAATTGGAATCAACCACCAGAATCCTTTAAAAGTTTGCCTTGTTATTCTTCAGCCTCCGTTCTCTCTCTGCTTGTAAATATTCAATAGCTTTCTTTTTGCAAATAAATATAATCGCATTTGGCTCAAGGAGAATATAGTTTTGTAACCCTGTTTCAGATTGTGCCATCCCAACATTTGCCACAAGTATAAAAATGTAATTATAAATCTCCTCTAGAATACCAATGCAGTCAAGAAAAATAAAATCATTTTCATTTCAGAATCAATGAGATTTTAAAAAAAATCATATTTGGTAATTAAAACTGCTCTGGAAAAGTTGCATCTTTCAGATAAAGAAATCCTGAACAGCTGGGGAAATACCAGGCACTTTTGAGGGGAAAAAAGGGGAATATTCAGAGGTTCCTAAAAAAAACCCAGAAGTAATAATACTGCTTTGTGTGTCAAGTCAGTTTTAAAATAACATTTTGTTTATTAAGACATCTTTTAACTACCAGGTTTAGGGAGACACATAGCGCAAAATCCTCAGCATTTCCACACAAATCAAGAAAAGGAGTGATTCTTAAATAGGATTATTTACAAGAGTACTGTACGTGCATGCATACTATATGAAGTAAAAAGAATGTGTTCTATAGATGCACAACTAAAAAGTCCTCAACACTTTTCCTAAATTCAGGTTAATTTTATCATGGATCTCTATTATAACTGCTAAAACACAGGACTTTTTCCTCCTTATTTGATGTTTACACTCAAAAACAAGCTCAAAGAAACCTTTAGAAGCTCTACGCAGACATAAAATTTCAAGTTGCCAACAAACTCTCTGGAAGAAAATTCTTTTCAAGTCAGTTTTTAGTTGTCCCAGATGGAATTTCATACACTACAGAATATAAAGCTACTGCAATTTTATGTTATAAGAATGGTAGGGAACGTGGAGGTAGGCTACAACAACATTCTACACCCTGGGAAAAAGAACCGCTATGGAAACCCCAGAAATATTGCAGTACATAGTGTTATACCACATGCTTTTAATGTGTATTTATTTCAACAGTTATTGCATGACAGGGCATAGAGCTCCTTCAGGATTAAGCCATTAAGTCAGTGATTTAAAAAAAACTAACAAACAAAAAACCAACCAAAAGAAAGAAGCAAACAAAAAAACCTGCCACCAACCAAAACAACCAGCGAGAAAAAGATGAAGAAAATATACATTTCTCCTACAGAGATTTATTCAGTAATGTTATCAACAGACAGAATTATAAACGTTTCACTGATCTGGTCAAGTCTTAGACTTTCCTCTTCCTAATTTTACTGGGATTCCACCTAAGTAATTTTCTTATTGCCAACTTCAGTCATGCGATGGATGAGCACATTTAAGAGCCAGACACAGTGGGAAAAGCCTAACACGGACGCCTTCGCAGCTATCCTGTTTGTAATGCCCTTTGCAAACAGACTTTCTAACTACTCTATTAAATATGATAGCCCGTCTTTCCAGTCTCATCTATTTTGTAAACTTCAAAATTACTCAGGGAAGTTAATAGTTGTCTATGTCATTGAGTGAAAAACATTCCTAATATAGGCTAGTGCAGGAGATGTGATTTGCTCTCCACTCATTTTTACTTAGGAACATCAATGTACATTGGCAAGTGGTATCTTCATGCATTTTTTTTCCAAGAGAAGAAATCATTAGGGGGATCTGTAATTAACATTCCCCTCCCCAGGTTTCAATATAGAGATTAGCACAGAAGAAGTGCCCTCCAAAAGAAATCCTCACGTATACATCTTCCTTTGTGAAATGGGAACACCTGCCTTTTTCCTAGCATGAGGGAACACGGCGTGCTACTTCTGAAGCTCTTGGTGGAATCAAAGGCAGAGGAGGAAAATAAACAAAATCAAACCTGACCAGCTCAAGGTTTAAAGGAAAGGAGAACATCACCAGCCAGCGCAGCCTGGGATGAGACTCCAATGCTTGCAGTTTCTAAATATTCCTCGCAAGAAAGGAATAAGCTGTGTAAGAGGAGCAGATGGGAAAGTGTGCCAATAGTATGTAACACAGAACAGAGGGGTCGCGTGTTCTAGTAGGAAGGAAACAGAAGCTTGCAGTAAACTGTTGTATAAATAGCCTTTAAAGAAAGCAAGCATGACCTCACTAAAATGCTTCCTAATGATGTGGTTCCAAGATAACGCACTATCTAGTCTCTCTTTATAATGAAACGTACTAATCAGCAGAATGAAAACAGCTTCTAAAAATAACATGCAACCCCGAATAATCCTAAACAACATTGTCATTAATAATTGCAAAGTTTAGCCAGGAAAAAAAATATTGCTAAAATATAGTTAAATTTTAATAAATTTATTAAATGAAAGTTATAAATGTAATTGAAAAATGGAAATATAACAAAAACTAAATCTCATTTTAGCATGGATAAAAGAAAGCATTTCTTTTTTATTTTTGAATTGTCATTCGTGTGCAATTTAGTTTACCATGCAAAAGAACATGAACCTGAAGTCCCAGGAAAGTATTAATTTCATATTTTTACCTTTCCTTTTTATCCGGGAATAAATTCTAGTCCTGGCTTATTTATATCAGCTAACTGGTACATAGCATCGTCAGACAGGGTATTTAGCTCCCCTTCCACCTTCCAGCAAGTTCTCTTAGTAAAGAAGTGAATCTCAACTTGTTTCACATATTCCTAGATGCACTACCCCTTTCTTAGGCCTGCTTTATTCTTTTCAGTAAAAGGATTTCCACAGATTGAATGAAAGTCAAAACATCCTGGGATAACAGAATGAGAAGATAAAAATAAAAAATTAAAACAAGAGTCTTGTGTCCTGTCACATAGCTCTGAAGCAATTTTAAAGACATTAAGCAACAAAACACTGCTTGTATTTAAAGTGTATTCAAATACTGAGAACTAATTTTTGCAATAAAACCTCTCTTTTTGTTAACTATTTTACTTTCAATCCATAATACTACAGAGAGGCAGCTTGGTTTTGTAGCATATTACTTGCTTCATGCACTGCATGAAACATTTCATTTGCTTGTATGAAACAGCAGATACTCACTTCTGCACTCATAAAAGATACCATCCTTGTAGTTACCCTATACCCTTTTATAGGGTACGATCCCTAAATATAGAACACATACAAGTTGTATTCAGCTCCTTTGTTATAGATGTAATCATCTCACTACCCTGAAGCTACTTGGTAGAAAATTAAAAAAAGAAAATAATTGATCCTTACAGACCAAACACTTCTCTCATAGACTCTTCAGTCTGTCCGCGAACACCTTAGAATTTTATTTCAACGACTAACTTCATAGGCAGGAAACAGGAGGCTTTAAGAATGCAATGCAGAGCAAAGTTTCAGCTAGTAATAATCCTTGGCTAAATACAATCTTAAAAGGTAAGTACATGCTTACAGACTTCTGCTTAAATCCACTGCCTAAACAGTCCTAATGCTAAAATCTGCATAATTTTTTTATTTCTTTACAAATATATTGTTTATATTAACTGCATTATGACCGTCATTCAACATATATAGGAGATGGAACAGGGATAAGTTGGAATAAATGTATATATTTATTATAAAGTATATTTATTAGGTTTTGTATAATAAATGCTTTCTGCAGAAGAAATTAGAATTCTAGGGGTAGCTACAGTTCATAAATTACTGAACATGCTGACATTTCTCAGTGTACTTCCAGTGAATGTTCACATTTCAGTTCATTTGAAGATTCTTCATAGTATACACAGGCCAGCCTGCTTTAAAATGCAGAACACAAACATATCCATTGTGTTTTCAGTTACACTTTTCAGTGAATGTGAATAAATTTATTTTTTTATTATTTCTTCTTAGCTTGTAATGTAATCATATTCTATTAAATACTATAGCTTAGGACAGTATCCTCTTAGAAATTTATAGGCCTATGACCATACAAACAAGAATAGCTTGAGGGGTAGGAAGAAAGATGCATACAATCTGTATTTAATCCTACCACTTTACCTCGTCTAGTCCTTCAGCCTGACTCCCACTGCACATAACAAAAAAGCAACATCTGCTGCATGATTCATTTTGTAGGTTTAGGCCTAATATAAGTCAAGGATTTAGCACGTATTAATAAATATATAATATTACTATTTTTTCTTATGTCATTACTAAAAGAAGAAAGCAAATGCATACTCTCAACTAAAGGCCCAAATACTTTCCATTAAAGCAATGTACCAATAAGAAGTTCTTGAAAGCAAACAGGATTATGATAACATATGGACAAACAACTCTAGATTATAACTAAGGTCAACCTCAAATGTGAGAAGTATTTCATTTAAAGTAGAACAATCCTCAACACAGATTTACTTGGGTCAGATATAATCATCTTTCTTTCTGCCTTTTTCATGGGCGTAAGTATTCGTATAGATAATACACCTGTGTGTGAAAATGACAAGCAAGATGAGGAAAGGCAACAGGACCTCATAGTATTTTCTAGTATCACTCCACTAATTAGGCACATCAGGATATGGACCATAGAAGGACATGACATTGCTTCTACTAAGGACACAGCAGGATGTATTTCTTCACTCCCCTGAGAACCACTGCATACCTCACAAGATAGGCCAACCCGTAAAGGCAAAATTTGAAAGCAGTATATGTTGGGATGTACCATTTGGCAGACGCTTCATATAGTGCATACGAAATACTTGTGGGCAGATGTCTCCCTGGGGGTCAGGGATGCTGGGTGTATTCCAGGCTCTGAGGAGCTTTTGCCAGCCGCAGTAAAGGACAAGCTAAGGATGAAGAGACGGACATGGGGACAAATGCACATATTGGCATCTGCTCTTAATGACCGGAATGACATCAGGGAACACAAAGGTGCCTTCTTGGTTACTGTGTTGCTGTTTTCAGCTACGTACCATAGCTACAGACCATTGCGTGACAAGTGGGAAACCGATTTTCCGCCAGCCACAGTGAAGGAGTGCACAAACTTTGTCCTTTTGCTACGTGAGGGTGCATTAAGCGGGGCCAGGTGTTAACAAGTGACTCATTTCAGAGGGAACGGGTGAACATGACTCTGTTGAGCAGAGCAGGAAGCTCCAAAAAACCCAAACAGTGACACTGAACTGCAAGGGCCATCAGGTACTTCTCTGATTGATCGACAACTGGCTTCTACAAAATTCTTCAGAGAGAAAAAAAAATACTCTTCATAAGAGAGATTAAGGTTTATATGCTACTGCAGTACTAATAACTCAAAACTTTCAAAATATGGAATCAAAACCTTCTTCCTATGACTTCTACTCTGTAGCTTGATCTGTAGGTCTCCATAGTTCTTTCCTAAGGAAGGAGCTATTGGAGGACAATGTAAAGCAATTTTACATCAGCTTTGTACTTCATTATCTGTTGGGTGCTGCTGCAATAGGTAGAAGGAAGCATAAAATATTCAAAAAAAAACCCTAAACAGTAGTTAGTATATAGTTTGCTTCAAAATGGTCTAAGTTACTTCACCTCAACTGAATAAAAAAAGAATACTAAGCAGCATAATTAGTGAACACAGTGAAATAAAATCTCTAAATCCATTTTTTTGATGAATGAGGGGAAGTATTATATATTATTAATGAGACTGCTTATCCTGAAGATGCTCTTTAAAGTATTTTCATGTAAACATTTCTAATATGAATAAAATTTGTTTGTCTGAAAGCTCTATTCAATGACCATTTTAAAAAAAATCACATCTGAAAAATACAAAATGAGTATCATTATACAAAAGCAAATCATATCTAAATAAAACTTGTATTTTAACTATTTCACTTTCTTTTCATCAGCAGATAATATGATTAATTAGTTAAAGAATTTTTTTCCTGTATACCTTCCACCCATTAAAAAAATATTCCTTAGTGATCTAGTTCTGAAGTATAAAGAAACGTAGTTGTCTTATCAGGATTATCAGAAGACTGGTAAATGAAAGAATACTACAAAGTAACATTCTCACTGAAGCAAGAGAATAGTAGAGTCTATATATTAAAGGTTACATGTCTTTAGTACAATTAGGCAAAACAAAAGAAAACTGATGTATTACACTGTATATGTTCGTTCGGTTTTTCCATCATGATGATATTTCCTTTGATTCTACTTTTTCCTTTTGAAGTATTGCCTTAACATTTAGCTTGCAAACTAATGTGCATATTAGCATAAACCTGTGCTTAACATTTATTCTATAGGCCTCTAGACAAAAGCCTGAGTTAGCGTATAAGGTCAGAAAAATAGACTTTGTAAATGTTACAACAGTAAACCACAAGGTTCAGGAGAATATTACATAAACTGTGTAAAAAATTTTAATTTACTTGAATCAAGACTATTAATATAAATTTGTTTTAAAAAAATCAATAAGCAATATCTAAACACGTGAATTGTATACAGAGAGAGAATGGTCTACAAAAAGTAATAAAATGGTTTAAAATGGTTAAAAATTCCTGTGTTTACAGTCAGTGTTAACAAATTTTAGAACCAAAAAGTGGATTTTCTTTTATTCCAATGTAAATCCAGGTTATATTGGTAATCTTGTTATCCCTGATGTCACTACAGTTTTCTACTGGTTTAACACTGAGAACACCACTTCATTCTAAAGGTTATCTTTGACTGCTCCAAGCAATTCCCCACCCTAATAATACAGTCATCAGAGGAATTCATAGGATTGTTACAGATGTTCGGGAAGAGCCGAGTGGAAGACTACAGAAAAGCCATTTCTCATAAATACAGCTGGGTAGAATGACAGCAGATGTATACTAACGGTCCTTTTCAAGCCCCTGTTCATGGAGGCAGGCTCACGCTTAGGGATCTCCAGTTTTATTTGGAAAGTAGCTCACAGGCATGGAGAATTCGATTCCTGGGACAAAAAGGTTAAGCCTGGCTCAAGCACCAGCACTGAAAATGCATCAGTACAGAAGAAAAAGGTCTATATATAGCCTTATGTATGCCTTATGCCTGCCTACTATCTGCATACTACAATTCTGAGAGCTATTTGATTGCTTCAATGTTAAGCATTTATGGAATGTTTGGGAAGAGCTTTGGGGGGCTGGGGTGGGGGAAGAGGTATTCTAACCAGCCAAGACAGACACCTACAGACAGGAGAAATAACATAAGTGTAAATGAAAATAAATTTAAGGCTTGGATGCAATCAAATTGATTATTGTTCATGTATTCTGAATTATCATTGAGGACAAGACAAAAAAAAGTAATAGCCTTGAGAGATTTTTCTTTCAATATATCCTGAGACAGGGTTAAAGCTAGAGAATTAGAAGATTTTTATTTAGCATACAGGGATAAAGCCACAAATGACATTGGACACTGAGCTGCCATTTAGATGACAGAGCACTCTCACAGTTCTGGAAACTTTTATTCAGCTAGCGCCTCTACCTAACACTGCAGTACCTTCCGAGAGCTGATGTGCTTACATGCTGATCCCAGTGAGCTGCTCTGTCATAACCAGCACGGTTCAGGCTTGCTGTGAATCAATTTCATCTGGATCGGAGATGCTCAGTGCTGCCAGGTCTAAGCATTCAAACTCAGTAAACAAGGTCCCTACCTCTGCNAACAAGGTCCCTACCTCTGCCAGGCAATTTGCAGAGCTCTAATTTCAGCTTCCGCTCCATTTTGTCTCAGAAGTTCCACAGCATATGCAGTTATCAAGGGAATTCAGGCACTTATGGAGCAAGATATCAGCAGAGCACCAAAAAGACCAGATCCATGCCTACTGTTGAAGACTAGGCCTTACTTTCCTTTAAATACTGGACTCGAGCAACACCTTCCCATCAGTTGTAATTCTGAAAGCTCCCCTGATAAATTGCTCTCTATTGCATTTGCTCTTCAGGATGCCAGAATTTCAAAAGAGAGTTAAAATATACGAATGAAGAAACCCTTATCAGAGCGAAGGTCTGCTTACCCTGTTACCTGACCTCCAACAACAAGCTATTCACAGGAGTTCAAGTCACGCAAGAAGCGTGACGTGCAGTATGTGTCAGGAGAAAGATCCCTCCCTGCAATACGATACAAGCATCTGGCAAACACTTTTTTAGGGAAGATGTTTTATAGCCACTAATGGACACGGGATTCTCCGAATTTTTTTCTCTTGGCCTCTCTACCCCTAGAAGCCATAAGTTTGAATGACTAACTTCTCTCAAAGGGGGAAGAGAGATATTATTTTACACTTCAGAGCCGCTGCTTGAATAATGGCATTGGGCACCTCCTAGAACTGGCATTGTCAGAAACAGTGAGCAATCACTCCCTATTCACCTTTTCTATACTCTCATGATTTCATAAATCTCCATCATATTTCACCTCTCCTGTACATTTTTTTCTCATTTGAAGAGTCAGTTTCATCTTTCTTTTAAGACTCCACTTCCACACCTCTATTCTTTCCCTCTCTGGGCCTATTCTGGTTCTTTAATATAATTCCAAGCTGTCTTTCCTAAGTACTGAGAACTAAATTAGAGCCCAACATTGCATATATGTCGACGCAGCTGTTTTATCTTGTCCTTAAGTGCATTACTTTGCATTTATGAATACTGTAGCTCTGCACGCCTTTCAGTCACATCATATGAGCATTCTTCAGAAAGTCAAATATAAAGCTGACTGAACAGCTGTGTACTTAACTGTCACATTATTATTTATCCCTTTTTTCCCAGTTTATTTACCAAGGTTGCCAGCCCAGTTTCCAGCATATGTTCTGTAAGATTTCAACAGGAACTTTACCCTGTGTAGGATCAGAACAAGAGATAGTGTTTGCAGTTACCACCTTTTATTCCCTTGGTATCAAGGCTGATTTAGTGCAAGGTCATGCTACACAACCATTCACTCATCCACTTCATTTCTTAATTTCCCAAGGACTCTTAGGTAATATTATGCTAACCTTAGATTTGTTACAGTTCATTTTCTTGTTTTAGTCTCAAACTCCTACTATCAGTACTGCAGTTTGAGACTGTTCTGCAAGCTTCTCACTGGAGAAGGCAAAAACCCCTGCTTTACTGCATTCCTAAACTCCTCTGGAGCAAACAGTGTGGCAAAACACTAGCTTTGCCTGTTTGCTACAGCCACATGTTCTCTCAAAGCTCCTTTTATCACCTCACTTCTCTACTGCTCAATCTGCCAGTCAGCCAGTCCCACTAGTTTACCAGTATGCTCCACCATCTCATCATTTAACAGAGGCTTATGATCTACCTCACATCAGCTGAAATCCAAATCCAGCATGGTCTCTTCTAATGAGGTTACAGAGCTTAAAAGGAAATCACATGTACCTGATTAAGAAAGGAAAGGACTTCACTAAACTTGTATTCTCCTTCTTTCAAAAATCAAGGATTCTTCATCACCTGGTTTCTCAAGGCAAACAAACCACACTAGTAAGGTTGCCTGCAACTGAGTTTCTACAGCTTCCAGTGATCTGGATACTGGCTTCAGAGGAGTATGTTCAACACCACTAGCGCGGCAGATCAAACCCTTCGCTGTCATTTGGATATATTCTATTCCTACAAGCAAAGGGCTGAAGTTTCCAATCAGGGGAAAAAAGGTTACATTTTAAAATTTTCACACTAATAATATGAAGTGACAGGAACTGTTGTTAAGGAGAAAATCTGACTGGTTTTATTTTTCCTAAGCCGAAAATAGGTTAGATGCATTTCATCTGAGGTTCAAGTTCACTCTACCCACTCTGTGGGACAGAAATAACCATGTGTAAAGTAAAAATACCTGAGGACCTGCATGCTCTCGGTCTTGTCAGTTCTAGCTGAAACATCTAATACTCAACTGGATTTCTGAAGTTCATCCTGCAACAAGCATTCCCTTTGAATTCACAGGAAATGTACCATGAATTCAAGTGAAGCTAATGGGACCACTTTTGGAGCAGGGAACGTGTTAGCTGAAGTAGCACTGTCATGATCTGGCTTTTGCAAAATACTTTACCAAACCAGAGTTAAGTTACTATCACAGCAGCAGGTGTTGCTATGTGGTATCACAAAATAAATTTTACAGATGTTATTTTTAGCTGAAACTATTTCATTTTATTTTTTAATTAAATATCCATCTCTTCTTATATTGATTGCAGGGCATCTGGTCACTTGCATGATTATGACTCATTATGACTTCAGCCCTTTACTTGCCTTCTTATCGTATTTATTTATTTTTACCTACCCTACCATTATGGCAAATATTTTCTGATCTGTTCTATGCTCTTTCTCCTTCTCCTGGAAGCCATTCATCTTAACAGAGTTAAGGTTATGAAATATGAATTGATAATTGTTCCAAGTCAATATAAACCTGTGCCAGCATACATATCTAAATAGCATGGGACAACAGCACTGTAATAATTTGTGTAAGTACTACAATGTGTTGGGCAATTAAAAACCTACGAAAGAGATTAGCAAGGGTTTCTGAAGTTTAAATATTCAAATCATATTCAGCTGAGACAAGCATACAGTTCTCATGACCTCACTGGAATTACTAAAATTTCTATGTCTCATAACACCTAGCATTAAAAAAAAAGAAAAAGAAAAAAGAGGCAACCATAATTGAACTTCCAGACACCTTTCTCTAAAGAAATAGGAACATTCAAAGGAAAGGCTGCTCATCTGTCCAAGGCAGGTGCAGGTAAGTGCTGCCATCTGTCTTACAATTCTCTTTGTAATATCCCTACAATTACCTTATACTTCTGTGTGTAATTCACTCTCCCTCTCTCTCAGAACACTGAGCTGCCCAGAGGTGAAGTGCAGGTATTTAGCAGCTGTTCTTTATAATACTCAACCTACCATTTTTCCCCCCAGACTCAAATATAGTGGATTAGGACAGAAAAGTCTATTCTTTGCTGCTCAACTATTCAACTGCCAACATCTATTTAGGTATAATTTAAGCAAGGAATATATATGCCATTTTATTCTATATTCACAATATTTTTAAACCTCATACTGCTACAGTATTTAGTAGATATTAACTGCATGTGTTAAGCAAAAGGCTGTTTTGCTTTTAAAAAGAAAACTCAATTTACACCTTTTTTTTTTTTTTAGTTGGCTCTCATCTAGTGTTAAAAATAGTGGACAAAATTATCTATTTCACAATTCCTGGTGGTAAAGCCATTTCTTAATTAATATCCACTAGTAATTATAGAAGTTAATGTCAAAATACCACTTGAGAAATCACACGTGATGTCAAAGAATCCAGATCATTTAATTTTTCCCCTTTGTCATCTTGCATACAAGACGACAGCAAGGGCAGAAAATAACATCTGAACCTCAGCTGTAGAGCTGTATTATCAAAACATAACTGCAACATACACATTTCTATTCCAAGAGGAAATAGTCTCCGGTTATTTCGGAGCCTCCAGCAGGGAACATAATATCCGGGTTCAGTTTGGGTTTTTTGCAAGCAAATGGTCCATCAAATTTAAAAAGAAAAAATAAAACCACCCCAAAACAGAAAGAATGCCATAGAAAAGCATCAGTTAGTATTGATGGATCTCCTGTTTCAGTAGCACAGAAAGTAAATCAAATTCCAAAGAACATAAAGAGGCCATAAGCAATGCTCAGGATCCCAAGTCACAAATTATTCCTACTTTTGTATTTATCTGCTTTGCATAATCAACTTTTTTTTTTCTTCTACCTTTGTTTCTATTGCCACTTATTTCATCTTCTCATTTTTAACTGGAAATCTATGTTCCCTCATTGCTGACTTGGCTTCAAAGCAGGGTCTGCAGTTTGGTTTCACACAAGATTTTCATGAAAAGACTATCAAACCATTCATGCAGTCTGCCCTGATCTCAGGGATGAAAAAGAATATCAAAGCGCTTTGTACTTATTGTAAACGTGTGACCCTCCTTCCCAGACTGCCAAAATGCAAATATATAGCTGCGTTCAATTTTGATGAAATTCTCACAGCGCAGTAATGCATCTTGAGCTTTGTGGTTCAGAAAGGAAAGCACCAGAAATTGAATGCACATGTAAACAAACTCTGAAAATAGTATTGTTCTTGCAACACAAACCTTTTTACATCACTGAAGGAAAACATACATTCTTAACTGGTTTGCATTAACCAACTCTTTTTTTTATATACCTTTCATTTCTCATTTCCATTATTCAAAAAGAAAGCATTCAGAATTTAAAACAAAAATCACTCTTGACCTTTTCAGTAAGGGTAAGTACAATGAGACTTGACTTGTATTCAAAATATTCCTAAATCATATTACCTGACCCTGATGCTTCATATTATCAGCTTCTATATTACTTATGATTTCTTTATGATCTTCTAAGATAATTAAAGAGACAGCATTATTCTTTAAATCAGTAGTCCATAAGCTGAAGATAAAAATGTAAAACAAGTTACCCACCTCTGTTCCCAAAAGCTTAATCCTTTTAGTTTAGCTTTCAGCAAAGGAGGACCATTTCCACAGTATCATACTGGAGAAAAAAGGGGAAAAAAATAAATCTATTCAGTCACTGAGAAACAAAAAATATTGCAACATATCAAGGTTTTGTCCCATCTGGAAGTGTGAAAGCATGAGTAATTTTAAGTTATACAATTTAAGGTATCCAAAACATATTCCATTTAATGATTTACATCTTGCAGCACTATTTTATTAAATAGTGAAATATTTATAGCCTCTAAGGCTCTAATTAAAATGTTTTCTCAAAATTATCTTGCTTATTTCATATGAAGATTTAACATATGAAAACAGACAGCCCAGTAAATATTTGAAAGGAAACGATCCATGAATATTCACTCATGAATGGCAGAGTGAAAGAACAAGCACACAAAAGCTACTCCAACATAATCTTCTCCAAATCAGCAAAGCATAACCAGATCTAACTCATGTGGCCACAACAACTTGTAACTCTCTCTTGAAATGCTTCGATTATGAATAAAGGACTGGAAGACATTCTCGAGATAAGCAATTTTAGACTTTCACGATAGTAACAGATAGACCATTTTTGTCCCCCGTTTTCAAAAGCAACGAAACAATGGAACTACTCAGCTGACCCTTAAAACAGAAAAGCAGAGAAGCTAGATAGAGGCACAAGTTAAAACTGAACCACTAGATTCAAACAACTGGTCTCGCAGACATGGGCCAACATTCACGTCCCCTACAACAGAGATGCACGTTCCTGCTTATGCTGTCTCTACCACCACAGGTAGTAGCACCTTTCCATAGGTGGAAAGGGTCCTCTCTCACCCTTCCATTACTCTGCACTAGAAATCTCTTTTCCATTCTGCCTTTTCCTTTTAAGTTGAAAACTTAAACACATCTTTATCCAGAAAAATGGCTCCCAGGAGTTTTAGTCTCAGGGGAAGGACTTTTATTTATTTTAAGTGAAGAGCAGGATACACCAGCATCAGCAGGGCTGTGGTTACCTGGCTGCTTCCCTAAATTGTTCTTCCGTGATTTAACTCATCTGTGTAATGGACAAGCACTTACAGAGACCTTCACACAGTGTAAATATAGGGATGCCTAAGTAGCAAAGCCTATACAGACACCAGCATGAGACAGGCATCCATCGACAGTCATGCCATAGCAGAGATCCCGCCCCTACACGGACGACGCCTCCCAGGCACCTACCACTTGTTATTCGGGAGCAGCCAAGTGCTTATGGCTTTCCTGGGACCTGAGCTCAGCAGTGGAGCAAGAAGGGCTGTGCAAATGACTCAAGTGCAGACAGGGGAAAGAAACAGGGCCAGGAAACTACTGTTACAGCACTACCCCTGTCCTTTCTCTGTTCTAACAGCTGCTGGAAGGGTACCAAACTCTTGCATTTGGGTATCTACGCTCCGTTTGGTGCCCGAAACAGAAGTTGGTGACTCCTGCTAATCTCACGCCAAGCCCCAAAATGATAATTTGTAGCAGCTACATAACTGAGTGTCCTTTGTTTTATTTAGAAATGGATTGTAATGAGATGCCTAAGTAATTACATACCATTTATCAGTTGCATCAACAATTTACTGACTTTAGCTGTCCAGCTGATTTCAGATAAAGTCAGTTTGGATTTGTATAAGCACAGAGACTAAATATTTACCAGACGTAATGGCATTCTTCAAAAGAAATTATTACATTGCTAATGCAGGCAATGTTGTAAAAATTACTACTGTTAATATTTTATTTATAATAATCATTGTGGGGTTTTTTGGGTTTTGTTTTGGTTTGTTGTTTTTTTTTAAGTAACTAGTGAAAAATCCGGATTTTAAAACATGTCATATTTTAAAGCCTTATTTAAAATGCTGGAGGCACTTTATTTGTCATTTCTAAACAACACCATTTTCATTTCCCTCCGAAGAGGAAATTCAAATGATTGCCATCGTTCTTGTTAGGTTTCTTTACATTTTCAGCAGTAGCTGGTTTTTGTTTGTTTGGACTTGTGGGGGTTTTTTGCTTGTTTGGTAGTGTATTTTTAAAAATCGGGTAAATGGGCTTGTGGTGGGTTAGCCTTGGCTGTCTGCCAGCCACCTGCCCAGCCGCTCTCTCTCTCCCCCTCCTCAGCAGGGCAGAGGGAGGAAATAAGATGGAAAAAGCTGGAGATAAGGACAGGCAATTAACTCACTCGTTACCATCACAGGCAAAACGGGCTTGACATGGGGAATATTAATTTAATCTATTGCAAATTAAAAAAAGTAGGATAGTGAGAAACAAAAACAAACCTAAAGACACCTTTCCTCTTTCTTCCCAGGCTCAACTCTACTCCCAAATTGTATCGCTCCTCTCCTGAGGGGATGAGCCGTGCCCTGCAGCGGGCCCACTGGAGCTGGCTGGAAGTGACTGTGTCCCACACAGGGCCGCCCCGCAGTCCCCCAGTACCAGCACCTGGGCACCCACACCCAATATTGGGCTCACGAGCAGTTGTAGTTTCCCAGTTTTGGCCTTTTTCATTCTCTAGTCCTCCTTAACAACAATCTTGTATTCTCGTTTGTGCAACTCCTCTTCCACCATCATTAGATTATTAAAAAGAAAAATAAAAGTCACAGACAGACAGAAGGAGAGGTGAGGTGCAGCTCCAAAGGAACAGACGCCCTCCAGAAATGTTGGGGGTTTTCTCCCCGGGGTTCAGTTGGGTGAGTTATTGCTATTAACAGAAAAATCTATTAAAAAGCCTATCTCATCCTCCAGTAACAGGCAAGGATGAAGAAAACACCTAACTTCCAATATTAACTTTCAGATTCTGTAAAGGGCATACCATCTTTAAATGTATAGTCACATCAGTACTGTCTCAGGTTTCATTCTTCTGGTGTCAATTTAGTATAAATACGTATAGATAAGTACAAATATTTCATGCACGACCAAATCCTCGATGCTACAAATGTGTGGGGAAAGATGTGTCCTGCTTTGCCATTTGAAGCATTCAGTACCGCGCATGCTTTAACTCATTCAAGAAGCTTGAAATACACAGTACTAAAACCAAGCATTTTAGCCTCCTTTCTTAAGTTTTGCTCTTAATTTCTTCTATCACAATGACAGAAGAAATGAACTGTCTCAAACACGAGGGAATTAGTCAACAATATATTTTAAGCTTTGAAATATTACACTGAAGTGATAACTGATTAGAATTCACATTTTCAGATCAAGAGAATATAAAGGCAAACACCATTAGAGATACCGAAGGAAAGGAGCTTGAAGCTAAGCACACAATTCAAATGAGTTAATAAGTTACAAATCACTAAGGGTCATGTTCATTCCATGGAAAATCATAAAAGTCAGAAGGTTAGCACTTTGAAATGGGGCACTCCAAAAAAACCAACTTAAATTTGATATTTTTTGACAAAAGAGACAGAAGTCCAGTGCCCGTGAAATAGTAAGAGTTGTGGAATTAGCCATACGGCAAATATATTCCTATAATATATAGGAATATATATAGGCATACATAGGAATACACGAATATTTGGTGGCAAAATTATACCAGTTTTCTACTTTTTATGCCCTGCTAAATACCAAATGAATGACACTTGTGTAAAAGCAATAACAATAAAACTGATCTACTGTCAGACTGTTGTGACCTCACAAAAGGTATTTATGGAGACAACTTGCACAAAGCAAGGACCTAGCTTAATCTTTAAGATTCTAGGTTAAATTATATTTCGAAGCCATAAAAGAGGAGTTGGCAACCTTTAAAAAATAAAAATCTTACCAATAGATCACATTTGATACACTCGAACAAAGTTATCCTTAATCCTAATACGCTTCTATGGAGTTCATCTACACATTGAGATCTTCAATTTTGCATGTGCATGTCTTCAAATACTGCAAGAACTCTTGCGAACTAAACCCGATGTTATTCTGTTACCATGATTTGCACCATATTATTACCTTTTCACTCCACTATAAAGGAAAGGAAAATTCTACAGACTGCAATATACTCCTCCATCTTCTTTTTAAATGGTCAAGAAAGTTCTGGGCTGTTACAATGCACACTCTGGAAACTCATCCCAGCAATAAGATAATGGTTACTCTGTGTTAAAGTAAAATGTAAAACCCATCATTATTTGAGGAGGTGCTCTCTAAACGTATAAATCCTGACTGGCAGTCAATTAGTTAGTACTTTTACCACTTGCCCACACACCCGTTGTTAAGTTAATGTTTTTGCACTCCCTCTCCCTAAAGACCCAGTACAACTTTATGAAATACAGTGACACAGAACTCTGACACAGTCCTTGTTACAAAATGCACCACAGATGGCAATTAATCAAAGGATGCCATGAGCTCAACAAAACCTTCAATAAATACGACAGGACTGAACATCTACAGCTACTGTTTCAGCTGTAAATCTTGTGAATGCTTTTTACTGTAGCAACAAACTGCTAATAAATTCAACTTGCATTACCAGAAACATATAAATGACAGGATACACTTCATGATGTTTTTTCAGCGTCCTCCCCAAACCCATGCACTCAGGCATATTGTTTCCAGAAATATTTTATAGTTAGCAGTGATACACTGTCCCCCCTACCCTCTCCCATGACTGATGAGACAGAGAACATTGACTGAATGCCATTGCCTGGCACTACGTCCCTTTTGCTCAAAAGGGATGGGAGGCTTTAATGCTTACAATTCACATTAGCTTTAGCAGCAATCACCAACATTAATTGCACATGTATCATTGGGCAAATAGACTTCTTTCTTAAAAAAA
>VZTV01032618.1:0-13237 GCA_013400875.1 Anhinga rufa | reverse complement strand
CCTACTGGGGTTAATCCACAACACTGCTCCATGTCTAAGTAAAATAACTGTCATCAGACACAAAACAGAGGTGAAGGGCAGCCCTGTCTCCCAGGTCTTTTAGTCCAACATTACCTGTCAGCCCCCTGGAAAAAAAATCCTATTTGAATTTATTATAAACATAGAGAACATAGTCTTCCAATATTCATTATTGATTATAAAGCATTTTTATAGCTAAATCTATAAGAATATGATGTATATATTTTAAAAATTCTTGCAACAAATAACGTGGAGCTGCCTGACACAATAGTCATGATAGATCTTCCCCTAAATTTCCCTTAATACAAGAGAGGTTGTCAAATGCAATTGACTTTTTCCTTCTTCACATCTCTGACTGAGTGATTTGGGTTAGCCAAAGAAATGCTATCTCATGCTGGTGTTACCAGTTTACTGCATCAACCATATGGAATGCATTGCATGATTATCAACTAGTTTGTTGCACTCAAAAATCTTGTAGGCAAGAGAAACACATCATATGCAAAAGCAAGAATTGTCATTCCAGTTAACATCTTAACAGCCTAATCAGAGATTTATAGAATCATAGAATCATAGAATCAGTAAGGTTGGAAAAGACCTCTAAGATCAAGTCCAACCATCAAACCAACACCACCATGCCTCCTAAACCATGTCCCTAAGTGCCATGTCTACAGGTTTTTGGACACCCTCAGGGATGGTGACTCCACCACCTCGCTGGGCAGCCTGTGCCAGTGCCTGACCACTCTTTCAGTAAAGCCATTTTTCCTAATATCCAATCTAAACCTCCCCTGATGTAACTTAGAGGCCATTTCTCTAGTTACTTGGGATAAGAGACCAACACCCACCTCGCTACAACCCCCTTTCAGGTAGTTGTAGACAGCAATAAGGTCTCCCTTCAGCCTCCTCTTCTCCAGGCTAAACATTATTATTAATTCAACTTAAATTATTCTAATTTTTACAGTTTAGATCTCATCCAGTAATAAATAATATATACAAAAACTCTAGTATCTGTCCCTGCTTGCCTTTCACCTTTCCTACCAGCTCCTGGGGTCAATTACTTCAAATGGCGTAGTGGAGTACAGAGAGGCATCAGCATCAAAACTCTTTCACTAGGAGGCAGATGATGATGAAGTTGCTAACTTCTCTCTCCTCACTTTAGGGTCATATTTTTATGATTGCTAACACACTACACTCTGATTTTTCTTACTGGTCTGCAAGTGCATATTACTTCTGAATTTATGATATATGTATCAGAGTTCCGAGTGCACTGACAGGCCTTAGCAGCCCTGATGTAGCCTTACCTGGGGCCCCCATTGGCACCCTCTGTCTATTGCCCAAGAGGTCCATTTGAGCTCAGGCCTTCAGTCCCTGCCTGGGTCATGTATGTTGTAGGTGCACATCTGTGGCCTTGCCTCTTCATTGGACCTTGGACCAATAGTGTAGGTAGCTTTTCTCCTGGGTCAACCCCTGGAATGTATATTACAGCTACACTCCAGCTCTGTCTCTGGCCTCCTCTCCTTTGTGGCATGCTAAAAGCTATGGCAATACTGTATTTACTGGGCTATGAAAGCTATGATGGGTTTAGCAAAGTCCAAAAAAGATACTCCATGAGAAATTGTGAGGAAAATGCACACATAAGACTTAAATCAGCCATGGACATATTTCAAAAAAAAAGAAACCAGGAAACTGGAAACTGGTAAGGAAGTTCTTTAATCTGAAACCATAAAGAACAGTTACTCCTGTACATGGCACCAGAAAAAGGCTAACTAAGATGAAGCTGAGTGTATCTTAGGAAGATGAAGCAATGTGTCAGCTCTCTTCATAAGAATATTTAACTGCCAAGTTAATCTAGGTAGTGATGGGCTCATCTGAACTGCTGAAAAATAATTATTGTTAAGCAAAAGTAATGAAATTTTTCTAAATGCTTTTTCAATAGACTCACATAAGAACATGAATATCATAACTATATTAAAATTATTGAGGATGAAACTGCTATTTATCCCAGCAGACCAGGATAAAGGGTAATGATCAATGTAAATGTGTGATTGTGAAAACACCAGTATTTAATGGTGATTTTGGCACTGGTAAAGGAGGAGTGAAATGTAAGCCAACCTAAAGTCCTTCACTATTCAGAAAAGCTGTGATGTTCTTGTGACTTGAATGACAGCTAAATGTATTTTTAGGTTTGAAAATATACCAAAATTTGTTTTTCCTTTTTAAAAAAATTATTTTGAATGAAAAATGCTTGACAGTTAAAATTTATAAAAATGAAATCTTAAAATTAAAGGCAAAATCATCCCTATGGCACCTCTGTGGCTGCCTCTTCTTCCTGCATTAGACCTTCTGGGTTGAACAGAACAGTGCGGAAGCATAAAACATTTCACTGAACATAGTCATAAGAAATTCAACTACATTGAACATAGAAATTGCTCACTGCATTAAAAAAAGTAATTGGGTCTCATTAAATACAGATAATTTATCTGTTCATCTTAAAGTTCTGCACGCCACCCAGAAGCACAGATTCTAATAAAGTATCTAAATAGCTGATCAATCAACTGTACATACAACTCCAGTTTCCAGTATCCTTTACCACAAAGCAGGACAAAAAGTCCCAAAGAAAGAAAAAACACAGCAAGGATATAAATATTTAGTTTATGAACAGTCAAAGTAATACCCAAGAAATAACCTGCCAGAAAAAATTGGGATTTGTTTTAAATAACGAGGAATAAGGACAACAGCAAATTTTTCTTATCTGTTAAAATAGGGTCCATTGTAAACCCATCAATGGATTTAATCAGACAATGAGATGCTCTGTAAAGTCTCCTGTGTTCTGCTCTGCCTTGTATAAGCACATTTCAGTAATTGTTTCCACTGCCCTTTGTACCTACTAAATGAATGATGAATAGTTATTAAAAGTATGGCTCAGTAGGATTATTTATGTGACATATTTCACAAAATACATGTTTAATTAAAAATCAGCAATGCAATTATGAACATCATAAAGGAAATAAAAGCAATATTAAACAGTTAATTAGGTGCTTTTTCTCTTAGAAATTAAGTCAAGATACTCCATGTGCATACACAAAATCCTTCACTGAAGATATTTCACTTACTTCTGTTGGTGTTAGCAAAAATATTAATCAAAACATGTGAGAAAACCAGCTTTCACTGAACATCGCTTTTGGGAATTAAGAATATTCAACTGAAATGAACAGAGCCAGTCTTCTGCTCCCTTAGCTTCTCACAATTTCACAGAAAAACCTGCTGTTTTCAGGAAAACAATCTGTCCTTGCTCATATCCATTTCAGTGTCCTCCAGGAAGAGCTGCCCAAACACCGGACAGCCCACTGCCAGCCTGGGCCAGGTCACCTCGCAGCCACCTGCTCAGTGGGCATGGAAGCCCCTCCTCCATCCTGGTCACATTACCCGAAGGATGCCATTTCTGCCACTGTTATAATACACGTGTTCTCAGGCTGCCCTGTGATTGGACAGCAGCTCTGGCTCTGCCTCCCTGTTCAACCTGGAAGCACATCACAGCCAGAAATCCCCTCCCACATCCCCGCTTAGGGGCTGCCATTTTCCTTCAGCCATCATTTTGGGGTGCTGTTTTGAGGCAGCCACCATCTTATCACTGAGGTTGCCATTTCTCAATGGTGTCATACCCCATGTAATCTTAGAACATCCATTGATTATCTGGCTGCTTTTCAGATTCAGAAAGCACCTCCCTTTCCTAAAGGGGGCCATTTTGTCACAGGGGCCACAATTTTGTTACTATCATACTCTATGGGATCTTATCCTCCATGAAAGCTCTCTTTCAACCACTCTTTTTACTGTGCGTGATTGCTGTGCAGTAAAACATGTGAATTTAAGCCTCCTTCATTGCCTACAATAATTCGTCTCATTTCACTAAATCTGTAAATAGCCTAGTCAAAAATCAGGTAACCAACAATATGGGCACAAAGGACTGTACCAGCTGCTGAGGGAAAGGTTGGGGTTATGACTTCCTTCACAGGCCTGTTGCGCTAGGACAAGGGGTAATGATTTTAAACTAAAAAAGGGTAGATTTAGACTAGATATAAGGAAGAAATTTTTTATGATGAGGGTCGTGAAACACTGGAAGGGAAGAGGTCACCAAGAGAGGTGGTTGATGCCCCATCCCTAGAAACATTCAAGGTCAGCTTGGACGGGGCTTTGAGCAACCTGCTCTAGATGAAATGTCCCTGCTCATTGCAGGGGGTGTTGGACTAGATGAACTTTAAAGGTGCCTTCCAACCCAAACTATTCTATTATTGGATGCTATCTTCCATTTTTTCGGAGAGTTGTGTAGTTTGCCTAAGTGCATATTTTGTAAACAGAGTGTATAGAATATAAAGGGTCCTAAAAGGGAAAAGCAGGGAGTTCTTGGCATATCTGTATCCCTTAACCCACACAGCTGCAGCTTTTATTCAAAACATCATGCGATTTCTGTCTAATTTGTATTTCTTCTCTTATACCTGCCCTTTCTATGTACTGTGTAATATAAGCTATGATGTGGCTTTTGAAGTGTTAGAAAAATTAAAATTTTGACTTTCCACATTTATTTCTTTACAGTGAAATCACTCATCATCTATCCTTATGAGCTAAAAGAGTAATTCTGAAATAGCTTTGCATATTATCAATATTTCTTAGATTAACTGTCCTCTAAAATGCAAATGAAGTAGTAAAATTTTATTTCAAAATTTAAAAAGTCAGACAAATGTAACAGAGTTGGTGAAGCAATAATTTTAATATGTAATTGTGCTTTCTGACAACAAAATACAACTCATTATACAGTTTAAGCTCACCAGCTCCCCTACTTCCACTTACCATGAATACGATAGTTCTAGTTTTTATGTAATTATATATTTTTTAATTCCACTTACATTATACTCTGGGTTTCATAGAATCATAGAATGGTTTGGGTTGGAAGGGACCTTTAGACGTCATCTAGTCCAACCCCCCTGCAGTGAGCAGGGACAGCTTCAACTAGACCAGGTTGCTCAGAGCCCTGTCCAACCTGACTTGGAATGTTTCTAGGGATAGGGCACCTGTTGGGAGTGAGCTCAGCAGTGGTGAGCTTGCAGGGCTTTGTCTTCCATATGCCAGAAGGATGGTCTGCAAGCTCACCACTGCTGAGCTCACTCCCAACAGGCACCTACCATCTCTCTGGGCAACCTGGGCCAGTGTCTCACCACCCTCATTGTAAAAAGTGTCTTCCATATAACCACTCTAAATCTACCCTCCTTTAGTTTAAAACCATTACCCCTTGTCCTGTCACAACAGGCCTTGCTAAAGAGATCGTCCCCATCCTTCCTACAGTCCCCCTTTAAGCACTGGAAGGCCGCAATNACATTGCCGGCTCATGCCCAGCTTTTCGCTCACCAGTTCCCCCAAGTCCTTCGCAGGGCTGCTCTCCGTCCCTTCCTCCCCCAGCCTGTATTGATACCGGGGTTTGCCCCAACCCAGGTGCAGGACCTTGCACTTGGCCTTGTTGAACCTCATGAGGTTCTCACAGGCCCACCTCTCCAGCCTGTCCAGGTCTCCCTGGATGACATCCCGTCCCTCAGGTGTGTCAGCTGCACCACTCAGCGTGGTGTCACCTGCAAACTTGCTGAGGGGGCACCTGATCCCACTGTCTGTGTCCCTGATGAAGACATTAGAAAGTAGTGGTCCCAATACAGACCCCTGAGGGACGCCACTCATCACCGGTCTCCATCTGGACATTGAGCGATTCACCATTACCCTCTGGACGCGACCAACCAGCCGGTTCCTTATCCACCAAACAGTCCACCCATCAAATCCATCTCTCTCCAGTTTAGAGAGAAGAATGCTGTGGGGGACTGTGTCAAAGGCCTTACAGAGGTCCAGATAGATGACATCCATATCTCTTCCCTTGTCCACTGATGTAGTTTCTTGCCCCATCATAAAGATACTGCAACCTAAATATTAAAGCCAAAAACAACAACAAAAAACCCCCTATTTTTCTTGTCAGGTTAAACATTCATCATAAAGACATACCTGTTCAAGTATTTATTCAAAGCTGATAAGCTGCATAAATTTTTGAAGAGCCATTTTCTGCGCCAGTTAACAGCAATGACACACTGCCAATGCAGCAGTGATATTCCTTACACAAAAATATATACTAATCATCAGAACAAAGAACTGATTTCTATAGTTAAGTATACAAACAAGAATCTACAGATCTCTATGCACCAAAGCTGCTTTCAGAATTGAACTTTGCAGCACTATGTATATTTGAAGTCACATTTCTATCCTGCTCCAAGCACTGACAGTGCAAATGCACCAAGCTCAGCCCCACAGCAGGCAGCAGCAGGCAGTATGCTTCATTGGCAGTCTCTACCACTGGGCTGCAGGCTACTGCAACCCAAGTCACAAGGGTGCTTATTAGGAGGAAGATATTAAAGCTGCTGAAAAATGCTGTTAGCTGAAGATAGGCTGGGTCAGGTAACGATACCGTCTCCTTGTGGAGTAGTTTCTCTTTGTTTCCCACTAACAGGGCTATGGATTAAAGCCAGTACAAATAACTGGCAGTGCTTTAGGAGGAAGTTGCAGCTAAATATGCATATACATATCAGCTACAGATCACGGTGATGGGAGTATTTAGATTCACTAGGCCAGTCTTAATCTTAAAAAAAAAAACAAACAAAACCAAACCAAACAAAAAAATTTTAAAATTTGTAATTTATTTACTTTCCCTTGTAATGCATAATGTATACTCATCCCCACAATGAATCAGACCCATAAATATAACTTACTACACAAATATTTACATAATAAAAATGAGCCTTACTCTTAATGCGTAAAGAATAAGGGAGGTGGAAATACAGAGAGATCACCTGACTTGCTTCAGAACATGTAACTAGTAAAGGCTGTGGTGGGAAACTAACTGATGGATCCTAAGTCAGGCTGATTCATTAGACTACATTGCTATTTTCCATAATGATAATTATTTTTTTTTCCCCAAAGAAAGATCAGTGACAACAGTTCAGTGATGGACATCAAAAATGTTAACAAGTAAGCCACAATTAAAAAGTCCAGATCAATTTTTATCCCTCTTTGTTTAATTCAGCAGTGAGAGAACTGTTGTTACACAGTTTAGGAAAAAACATCTTTTGATCAAGCAATCCTAAATCAGGAGTCCTTGCATTATCAGTAGATATCCAAACAGTCTCTGCAAAGCTTTAAATTTCTGTTTCTCTACTCTGAACCTGAGACATGACAACTATCCAAATTTCAGCTCATTGTTAGAGGTTATTTTGGCAAGAGTCTGAGGCAACTTGCAGCAAATATTTCTTTCTTGATATTTTGGTGTAAATATTTTAGATTGAAACTCTACCCTCCACCTTTGTCATCAATGTCCATTGAAAGAAAAAGACTGTCAGAAGAAGGTGTTTATGAAAGTGCTGCAAATAGGGTTGAGTTATAGAACACTGTTCCAACTTTTTCCATTGTATCTTCACTGGCAAGCTCAAAAAAGAGCTTCTCAAAGGAAAATAGGCTGTATGATATCAGGCCATGAATTAGAGTAGCAACTAGTGTATGTTTGTTGCATTAACTGTTCATTATTATTTTAATTAAAATGGAATTCAAATCAAAATTCACATTCCAGTAGCATTTTAAATCCAGCAATTAAAATTTTCTGTTTCATACTGTTAAAAAAGGTTGAATAATTGAGTTAATTCCAAAATATATTTCACAAAAACAAATGAACAACAAGTGAATTAGTATAACAAAGTGTATCCATATTTGTCATGGAAAATAAAAACTTTTTCTTATCACTTTACGATGTTTGATCTACCAATCTTATGCAACATTGTTACTACTTAGTGTACACCTTCACTGATGTAAATAGCTAAAATCATCTAAGAAGGAGCTATTTGGAAAACCAAAACCTGTCCCCTAGCATTTTGTTGGTGTGTTGCTCACTCACCTGTAAATAGAACTTCTGATATACTTCTTATAAGGTTAATAACGACTTAACCATTATACAAATACAGTGAAATTATGGGAGTCAGTGTTTTTTGAACAGGCTTTTAAGGCCATTTTAGTTTTAATTTGCAGCTTGAAGAGTTATGATACTGTTATGATGTTTATTATGTCTTTGACATATGCAAACTAGAAAGCAATTACAAAACAGTGTCTAGACCTGAAGATTTCCTTTCACTATGTGTAATTATTATAGAAGATTCTTCTAATGCAACCAAGAACAATGCTACAGTTTGGTCTCTAATATTTGCTGAATACCATATATGTGTGGGTTATGTAAATCAGTTAAACAGCAACTGGTATGTCTTTGGAGAGTCATAATGAAAACCCATTTTAATTCTATTTTTCTCTTACAACTTCACTGACTTGGGAAGATTTCCTCCTTTCTATCCACATATTTCAGCAACAAAAGAGAGCATTTCTTATATAGTTCATCCCTTTAAGCAGAAACCACTAGCTGATCAAATACTCAGGAGGGCCTCATATCTCTGATTAATAGCTAGAATCTGCAAATTTTGCCCATATTAAATTGGACTGTAGTGTCCTGTAGACCTATATAAATTTATATCAGCAAACTCAATTATATAGCTAAGTTTCTTCTGTCTGAAGATGTGCCAGCTCTAGACTGGGCTGCACAGCTATTCCTATCTACAGGTTTGACCTCTGATCTAGGTCTTTCTTATTGTGGCTTACCTGACCCTAACAGAGTCAAAACCTGAGGATCAGACAGAGCAAAAAGCTCTCGTAGCTGAATGGCAATAAGCACCTTGAAGCAGATTATGGGAGATATGCTGGCTAATAAAATGGCTTAATAGTTTATTAGCTTACCCTAAGCTCCATATTACTGCAGCTGATTATTTTTTTGTTACCTATTTTCTGGTGAGTTTACCATTTCCATAACTAAGAGGTTAGTACTTAGTATGCAAGTGTCCCTTGCAAGGGATTGTAGTGCTAGCCTAAACACTGATTGAAGAACATTTAAAATAAGCTCTGATATATCTATGCTGTGCAGCAATAACAATGCTCTGAATGTGCCCTAAGTCAAACAAACTGCTCTGATGGTGTCAGATAGGGGAGTATAGTTTGGGAGATATGCTATGCGGAAGAAAGAATTTCAATAGCATTCAGCAGCTTTTGTTCCTTACCTAGAGTTCCTAGCATATCGTTTTTTCCCATTTAATAAAGATAAAAGAAGTTTCTAAGGGTTGATCCTGGAAACTCTGCTGTTAGGCATCTTAACTTTATGGCAATGACTTTAAAAAAAAAAAAAAAGGTGAAAATTTAGCATTTAAGCAGGTGTTTTAAAGTGGTCTGTAAAATATCAGCCCTTTAAGATATCTTTCCATAATTGAAAGGACTACATTCTGCCTGATAATTTATTGAAGCAATTACTACCATGTTCTTTCATAATTTAAATTTATGTTAATTAGTTTATTGCAATGGAAAGCTTTTGTTTTGCTTGTAAAGCTTGTTCCTGAACATTCAAAAACTAAATGGAGGTGGGGAGATAAAAGACTTTTTGTCATACTTGCAGTTGCAAAATTGATCTGTTTCCTTCTGCTAAAAAAAAAAATAATCAAACAAAACAGTCAAATAAAGCCCAACCACACTGTTTTGAAGCATTTTTTTCTCCCCTTTTAAAAAGCAGGTGCAGTATGGGGTTGATGCTGCTCAATGCTTTTCTAATGAAGCATCAGAAGCTGACCTCTCTCTTCCAAGTAGATATAGTGGGTGATTGCCTAGGGCAGCAAAGTGTTTACTGAATTTTATTTATATGAATGGCTGAGGGATCTTGCATATTTTCTAGCCTGCCTGTAGAAATGCCTACTTCTGACCAAGTGGAATACATTTCCTTTCGAATTTAACAACATGTTGCAACAGAACTATCATTTGAAATTTTGTAGTGAGTTTGGGCCTAAGCTTGAATAATGTGTAGTCATAAGAACAACTGTGACAGCACAATATTAGATATGTTTGTTAGTGGTTCAAATGACAATGTTCTGATAAAGCAATGCTGCACAAAATGAAATTAACTGCTGTTACAAACAGGCTGACCAATTGTTAAAGCAGCACAGTTGTGTGGCAGAAGAGGTAGTCCCATCTCGTAGATGCCATATGGAAACAAGATTTCTTTTTTTCATATAACAGTAGCTATATGCCAATACTTTAGTAAGCTGTCTCCCTTTCAAAAAAATCCTTTACAATAGAATGTGCCTTTTAGATTACCTGATTAAAAAGAAAGTGTATAAATATGGAAGAAATAATATTTTCTGCTTAAAATATTAATTTACCCTATAGTGAATATCCATATACATGTGTGGATATGGATATATAAATAAAAATAAATAAATCTATAGATCATGTGTGTATTTAGAGGCCAACACAGTGAAGTCCTAGAGGACATGTTTTTCTCAATTTCCTTCATGTTACATCAAAATTACTCACCTGCAAAATTACTTCTAGAGTAAAGGTGTTGATGCTCCATGAAATTAATTTTCTATTCTGTAGAAGACTGTTTATAATTTTTTCTTTATAATGTGCTAATCATATTCCAAATCTCTTACATCACAAAGAATTTCAGGGCCCATTAGAGAAGATAACTCTGCAACAGCCAGATATAATAATAGAATATTAAAGTGTTACTTTTTTTGTTTGCCAGACAGTATTATTATGGAAATTATGGTAAAGCTGATAGTTTCAGAAAACATCAGCCAGGCTGAGTAGATCTATGATATAATCATAGTAATCTGTCCAATTCAAAAAGGCTTGTGAGTGGTGTTGGAGGTTGCTGAGTCCAACAGTTAACTGAGAGACATGAGGCCACTGGGGCACCCTGTCCCCAGTTCAGCTGAGCACATGCTCCCAATATGCTCACACATATATACACGGTATATATGTATACATGACCAGGCACACAGATTCATTCAGGCAGAAAATGATGCCTTTACCAGCATCCACCCAAAACACGCAGCACTCAGGCAAACATGAAAAGCACAGATGGCCCAATCCAGTTCTTATTCTTGACCCGATCAGAACTTTAATCTGTGATTATAGTGAAAAGTGTGCATGAGTGTGTTTGTATGTATGTGTGCTCACTAGAGGTCTCTCTAACAGCTTGTACAAGAACCCCTGTTCTGGCTGGATCTACAGTCCCTGATGTTCATGGTCCCACTCCAGCTGCTGGCTCTCAGATTTCTGCTTGTTGGCTAGTTCAGCTTGAGGTTTGCCAGCATGCATCCATAACCACTCAGAGAGTGCACCCACACAGAGGGCAGAGATAGGATTTAGTATATAGGATAGACCACAGTGACCAATGTGTACGGCTTAGCAGGACAAGCATACTGACCTGCAACCTGCTCACACTCAGCTGGTCCCTTTTAACTGCTTATCCCTCTATTTTCCTACCTTTGTTCCCGTTACCTTGCCACCTGTACCTGCAGGTACACTTGTTCCTGTACCTGCTACCTTGATTGCTCCCTTTCCCCAACTTTGGTCCTCCTGAATGTCCCTCCCCAAGTGTTCTTCCCTTGCAACTCCTAAGTCCTGTACTCTGTAGGTCATGCCTCACTTCAGATTCCAGGTGCTCAAGTGGGGAGTTTATCTCCTGCCTCACCTGGGAATCCTCCTTGGATGGGCTAATCCAGCCCATCTGCTTCAAGGGCAGAAGCAGATCAGTCAGGAAGCACTGGGTTTCACTGGCTAAGTTCCCAGCGTTCCCCCACTAGTCCCTGTTCCTCTGATCCTTGTGGCTTTTGTGTGTACAGAGATATTAGTCTTCAATTGCATACCCTAACTACTGGCCCTTCACCTTAAGCAATACTGATCTTTGCCTTTTATCTTGAGAGCCTTTCAAAGCAATTTCTGCCATCTTCAGTTAGCAAAGAGCCAGTCGTTACCTTCAAATAGCGTGTAAAATAGCTTGCCATGTCATGGAGAGAATTACAGTCCAGGTCAGAAGACAATTTGGGGAGGGTTCCAGCAGTCCAAATGGAGGATAAAATGATGCTTTGTCACTGAGCTAACACTGAAGATGAAACACTGGGAATTAAGTTAAATTGGCATTATACATTGTGAGACCAATCCCTGTCATCTATAAAGAAATATAAAATCTTTTAAATCAATAGAAATTAAGGGAGAATAATGGTGGGTCTAAGCCATGAAAAAATATAGTAAAACCTACAATGATGAAAAAACCTACAATGATGAAAAAATATAACCGTCTTCACAAAAATAACTTGAAAAAATTAATGTATGGCAATGATTTTTTTACTTAATAGTCAGGTTTCTAACACACTAATTTAATTTTTGTAAATAATAGAAATAGTTAACTTAGACAAGAGCATTTATAAAACTCCAAAGAACTATTTTTGTCTCAAGTTAGAACTCTATTAGCTTTCCATGATAAATTAGCACAGGAGATTATTTTTTAAATGGATCTCTAATTAGAATTCATTAATGACAATGTTATCTCTTTCAAATTCCTTTCCTTCATTAAGGAGATGTTGCCTACTTTTCATATGAAATATTCAAATTAATTATTTTTAGATGAATACAACTTTAAAATAATATAGCCTGAAGATGGATGGTATTTTTAAAGAGAGAATAAGAACTGGGATTGCACTTTCATTAACAAATGACCTGACTGATTGTTTTGTCTTTAGTAATAGCCTCTTCATCTCATTTAGTATCAAGTAAATAGTGCTTAATTCACTAAGATAAATTTCTAGGTATGCCTCAGTTCTGCAGGGTCTAATAAGGACAGAGGCTATGGTGTAGCCTTTATGGTAAACATTTGGCAGGGTCTCTCTGAAACCTCTAGTAACCCATTGCAAGACCTTTACATTTTTGTCTAACTTGGACAAAGGATTCAAAATCTAGCAGTAATTCTGTGGATTCACAGAAAGGCAGACATACGTGCCCAGACAGCCACTGATTCTCTGAGTCTTGTTTCCTTCATGAAAACAAGCTAAAAATCAAATTAACTTAATTTGTAACAAATTCTATAACAAACTCTGTGACAATGCTAATAGCTTATCCAGGGCGACAAGATTCCACCTTTGTTGCCAGATGGATGGTTTTTCCTTCTGCTCTGTGAAGCATAGCAAAAAACTGTGTAGATCTACAATATCTCCCCCATTTTGCTCATTAAATGATTACACTGAAGACCAATGAGCAATTGCATGTTCTTGAAGAAATC
>VZTV01032612.1:74853-87755 GCA_013400875.1 Anhinga rufa | reverse complement strand
CCAGTCTGCCCAGATCCCTCTGCCCTTGAGAGTCTGAACAGCTCCTCCCAATTTTGTGTAGTCAGCAAACTTAATTAGTATTCCCAGTGAATGTAATTCATTGATCCCATGCACAAACCCATCAGGCAGTGTCTAACAAAGCTGTGTTCAGATCTGAAAGAGGCTAAGTATCGGAAGTAGGAGGAAGGTTCTGGTTTCTACTCTTGCAGGCTTTGTAGGGTATTTATGCTGCATTGGTGCTACAATCAGGAACTGGGAAAAGGTCTTTCCAGAAGCAGCCAGAGTGACAGGTTGTTCATCTACCTGTAGTATCTCTAGCATACTGGAAGAACTCAACCCCATGAGTTTTAACATGAGCAAAGCTAATAAATTAGTGAAATTAATGAAAGTTAATGAACAGAAGTTTTTGTTTTCTGGGGGGGCTTTGTAAGGTTACTTCTCTCCTAATAACACTTCTGCCACTGAATAAGCATCTTATCTTCCATTTAGGGTAAACCAACCCAAACAAGTAAAGAATGACATGTTTGGATTGCCCTTTTGGTGATACTGTCACAATAATAGTAAATATGGTCTTCCAGGTGTCTAGGATGGGCGGTGTCCCATAGTGACGCTCCTGATTTTAAGAGCAAATACAAGACCACCTTCATGTGTGGATGTAGAGACTGGGGTGATGAGAAAGCAGGTGCTTGCAGCTCTGTCAGCATCCTGAAGATGAACTAAGTGTAGATACTAAGCTTAGGTGCTAATGTCTTTTGTTCTAGGTCCATGGAGTTGTAAATGATACAATTGCTTTTGTGAAGGACATCATGACGACTGAAATCAATAGTGCCACGGACAACCCTGTATCTTTTTGATGGCTTTATTTCCATTTAAAATTTTACTTGGCCTTTTTTATCCTTTTTTCCTATATAATTATTTGCATAAGAGGCAAAAAAGTCATAACTAGCTTCAGTCAATAACTACCATTTGGTTGCAACAGCAACCTTGCTTCCTTTCTCCGTGTCTGCATTGGTGCCTGCAAGTGTGTGTCTGGGCAAGGAAACCACGTGTGCATGCAGTTTAGCGCATGTTAAATGTTTCCTAGATGACATTCTATATGCTTTGAATTGAATACGTAGACAGATGGGACTTGGCAACCAAATGGATGTAGGTGGATGGTGACTTGTCATTTGAAACATCTGTTGGTGCAGCGTGAGTGAAACCTGCACTATAGAGCAAGAATTGCACTCAGTCAGGGAAGGCAGACAATACATGTGTGGCTGGTAAGCCTCATTGTGGCTCAGCCTGGTAAACTCTGTGCACAGTACTTGAATTAGCACTGAGGAAGGCTGGATTCCCCTCAGCAGTATAACGATACTATATGTAACATCACATCCATAGCTGATGCTATACGTAACATCACATCCATAGCTGATGCTAAAGCATTACTACTTGTAACCTGTCTAAAATTGTATCTGCCATGGAGAGAATCTACCAAGGAAATGAGAAACTATGCTAGGATCTGAACACATGTGTTTCTTGGCACCCTTCCCCACCCCTGATCAAAGACCTCATTTTATGTAGTCTATTTGAAAAAATAGGAGAAATAAGATTGGGTCTTCATTTTCTGAAAAGTGAACATGCAGATATAATATAATGTGCTTGAAAACAGAAGCCTATTAGAACAAACATTCCTTCAGTTAAGATATTCTGACCACTGACAGATATCTGTCATGTAAACTGTATTTCACTCACGTTTGTGTCTTAACTTGTCCTTAAAGATGGTGTTCGCTGAAAGAGCAGAGACCATTTCTGGAGGAAATTTTCATGGTGAATATCCTGCAAAGGTAATCAAGCATTTGGAGAAAGAAGAAAAAAAATTTCAGTTTCTGTTTCAGGTTTTTGGTTTGTTTATTTGCTTCTGTCATGTGGTTTAATGAGATCTTCTTTAATAGGCTCTGGACTATTTGGCAATTGGTGTGCACGAACTCGCTGCAATTAGTGAAAGAAGAATTGAGAGGCTCTGCAACCCCTCACTCAGCGAACTGCCTGCATTTTTAGTCACTGAAGGAGGTCTGAACTCTGGCTTCATGATTGCACACTGCACAGCAGCTGCCCTGGGTGAGTGCTTGAGCAATATCATCAAGAGAGCAAGCTAGAAAGACCAATTTATATTAAGGCAGTTGTAATTTGATAGTAGATACAAAGGGGTGTCACTCCTGTTTTCCATCTCTTCTCCATGTGCTTTGTGCCATTTGGGTGCAAAGTTTGAGTGTTGAGTGCAGCTGCAATTATTCCAGCTTGGGATTCTTTGTTCTGCACTGATCCGTGGGCATGTTTAGCACTCTGAGCATGCAAAACCTTAGGTGGACTTTGGTGGGAATGCTTGCCTGCTTGCATCCTTATGGGATTGGCAGAGAGCGCTCTGATCTACAGAGTCACCAACACAAGAACTCCAGCTGAAATCAGTGACAGCTCTGTACCCAGGAGCCTGCAAATCAACTCAGACAGGGCTGTAATTAACAGCAAACACTGCAGGCAACAAGCATACATCTGTCTGAGCCACTCGGCTGAACCTAGAACCTCTGCTTGAATAGTTATGGTCTGTAAGCAGGGGATACCTCTGTTCCTCACTTCTCACTAGCACAGGGACACCATTTGTCTCAAAGCTGGACCTGATAATCTTAGTATTCGGTGTCTCCATTTGACAACCAGGTCTGTACATCAATATCAGACTCCACAGTCCTCAGGAGACTGGAGTTCCCAGGGCTGGTTATTGGAGGAGCACACTAAAAATAAGCATTAGTACATTTTTCCTCTAGCACTCATGACTGAGGCAACGACAACCCTGCTGGCCGCTGGGATATTACAGTTCATAGGCTCAGGAAAGCACGAGCCGACATAAAGATAAACATGCTATGAGTAGAGGGTAAATCATAAGAGATGCAAATAGACAAAGGAACAGAGGATGTCAGATAAATGTGTAGATAAATATCCTGCAGGAAAAAAAAAAAGTCAATGAAGTAAATTGATGTAATAAAGGAACCCAGCCCAGAGGCCGTTTTGGGAAGCAGGGCTGCAAAAGGAGCTGAAGGGCTCGTCGCCCTGTTCAAAGGCTGGAAACTTTTCGTTTTGGCTGGGCAGAGTTTAGGATGGCTCCACGCTTTAGCTGTTGCTTGGCCTCAGGTTTTGCAGCTCACTTCTGGAGCAATCTGGAGAGAGAAATTCTGGGGTGTTCATGGTCTCTGCTGCGGGGAATGAAAATGACAGCCCCGCCACCTAACTCATCGCTGTGCTGACACCAAGAGTCCATGGGTTAAAACCATCTTTCCCTGGTCAAAATAGCCAGGAATTTATCTAAAAGTGAAGTCTGAGCTCTTTTTTTTTTTTTTTTAACAAGATATTACTAATATTTTTTAAGTTACTCTGCCAGTTTCTAAGGTGTTTGTGTACGAGCTAATGTTGTTCACCCCTGGGATTAATAGATGAAGCTGCAAAAATTTTGCAGATGTTTTGCAATGCTGCTGGATGTGTCTCTCCCTTCCTCTCTGGTAGCGCTGCGCCTGCCAGACCAAACTGTTTGCAGTAGCCACATGCAGCCTCTCTGGGACCTGCTGTTGCCTGCCTGAATGTGCCAGCTGGGCTCTGGCCATGGACTGTGTCACTCCAGCCTATTTGCAATTGGTGTCACCACCTCTCTGTTGCTCTTGTTGTTTTTCTGCAGCCCCTAATTTGGCTGGGGCATTTTGCAGCATCCTGCTGCGCTTCAGAAAGAAAAGGTCTGCAAGCAGCCAAAGCACTGTGAATGCAGACTTCATTTCTTCTCTTCTAAAGAGCAATTCTTGACCTCAGATTGTCATCGGATGGTGCCTGCAGCCCTTCCTGCAGCCAAATTCCACTTGCTTTTGGGTGCAGCTTGAGAGACTAACTCCAGGTCTCACACCCAGCTTTCAAAGCTAGAGCCCTCCCACCCTCAGGGGTGTGCATGCCTGGAGGAGGGATGTTGGCAGCCTTGATGTGAGGCAAGGAGGTTGGGAGAGGATTTGTATCACACTCCCGCATCTTCCTGGAGCAAATTCTGTAAGTGCCTCAGCTTCGATGAGAAGAGACCAGATGATGATCTCTAGCTCTCCTCTTGAAACCGGGGAGGGGAAGTATCTGTGATCAAAACCAGAGGGAACCAATGCTCTTTACAAAGAGTTGTCTTGGAGTAACAGGCAAGACCAGGCTTGTATTTCAGTTATGCTGTCCGCTCTTTTTCTTCTTTTCAAAGGCCGTTTCCATCAGGCCTTTGAGCCAGAGCAACCCAACCCCAGAGAATGGGGAGAAGTGAGCAGTCTTTCTATATTTGGTTAATATTTGCATCTAAAGACTGATATTGGTTACTGTTTTCGGGGGCTACGGTAGTTTTCAAGGTATTTATTACAAATTACTCAGTCCAGGTGAAACATCGATGCATTCTCAAAAGAGGAGCAAGAGTTGGAGCTAAGGTAGTGGACAGGCTCTTTGCTCCAGGTTAGCCATTGCTTCTGCTGTCTCATGCCCATTCTGTCCTACATTCATTGCACTGGATTTTTGCAGTTTCTGAGAACAAAGCCTTGTGCCACCCCTCTTCTGTGGATTCTCTCTCAACCAGTGCTGCTACAGAGGATCACGTGTCCATGGGAGGATGGGCTGCAAGAAAAGCTTTGAGAGTTATTGAACACGTGGAGCAAGGTAAAATTAAAATGCTGATTTCCAGACAGACCTTATGTATGTAACCAGATTAAAATATTAGTGCCATTCTTTTCAGATATATTTTAAGAAAAAAAGAGTTAATGCATCTGAAAGAACTATCTAAAAATATTATATTAAGCACATTACAAGCATTTGGATCTTTCTCACAGAAATGAGGAAAATCCAGCACCAAGTGTTTCCTGTGAAACAAAACTGCTTACTGCAGGACACTCAGCAAAACTTCCCTCTCTTGCTTACAAGGACAGATTGCTCTCTTGCTTTTTATTTATTTATTTGGCAGATGGTGTGCTTAGATACAGATGTCAGCTATTAGTGGAAGAGCAGAGCAATACACAGCACACAAATACTGAACTCACTTGTCCAATTAAGTTTATACATTTGAGTGCTCTGAAGATTTATTTTTATAGAAATACATTTTTCATGTGCAGAGAAATGAGTTTGAGCAACTGTGTGTTTCATCAACATGTTGAGAAACAGTGTGTCCTAATTCCAGTGGGTTCTCCCAATTCCATGGGTGGATTGGCTTGAGAAAATGAGGAACTAATGCCAATAATGATCAGGTGTGAGGTGGGCAGATGTGGTGCAAACTTCTCCAGACAGAAAATTGCCTTCCAAAACTCTGTAATTTTAGTGGTGCTTTCACGTGGGCTCTTGCAAGCTTCAAAGGCAGAACTTTCTTTTATACCTCAGGCCCCTTTCTTCTTCTCAGTCCTAAAGAAGTTTTCTGATTTATGATGCCGATTACTTTGGGTATTCAAGATGCCTTGGAAGAGATTTTTATGGATTTAAGACTGTGATATCTAGGAGTTCCTTGCACACTGAAAAGTCTGTACAGCAAACTACCTAAAAGCTGCTTGCTAAAATGCTAGATACTACCCCCAGCACCATTCATAAAATAATCCTGCGCTGGGCTGCCTCTCTGGGGTGTGTGGATCCACTGGTCTTTTCACATTACCTGAAACCATATCACGTTAGTCAGAACAAACACCAAGGATAGCTTTATTGGTTGGATGGTCGCATCCAGAGGGTGGTGATCAATGGCTCAATGTCCAGGTGGAGACTGGTGACGAGTGGTGTCCCTCAGGGGTCCGTACTGGGACCAGTGCTATTTAATATCTTCATAGACATTGGGATAGACAGTGGGATCGAGTGCACCCTCAGCAAGTTTGCAGATGATACCAAGCTGAGCTGTGCAGTTGATACACCTGAGGGACAGGATGTCATCCAGAGGGACCTGGACAGGCTGGAGAGGTGGGTCTGTGAGAACCTCATGAGGTTCAACAAGGCCAAGTGCAAGGTCCTGCACCTCAGTCGGGGAAACCCTGGTATCAATACAGGCTGGGGGATGAAGGGATTGAGATCAGCCCCGCAGAGAAGGACTTGGGGGTACTGGTGAGTAAAAAGCTGGACATGAGCCAACAATGTGCGCTCGCAGCCAAGAAAGCCAACCGTATCCTGGGCTGCATCAAAAGCAGCGTGGCCAGCAGGTCGAGGGAGGTGATTCTGCCCCTCTACTCTGCTCTGGTGAGACCCCACCTGGAATGCTGTGTCCAGCTCTGGAGCCCCCAGCACAGAAAGGACATGGACCTGCTGGAGCGGGTCCAGAGGAGGGCCACGAAGATGGTCAGGGGGCTGGAGCACCTCTCCTATGAGGACAGGCTGGGAGAGTTGGGGTTGTTCAGCCTGGAGAAGAGAAGGCTGCGGGGAGACCTTATTGTGGTCTTCCAGTATTTAAAGCGGGACTATAGGAAAGATGGGGATGATCTCTTTAGCAAGGCCTGTTGTGGCAGGACAAGGGGTAATGGTTTTAAACTAAAGGAGAGTAGATTTAGACTGGATATATGGAAATTTTTTTTTACAATGAAGGTGGTAAGACACTGGCACAGGTTGCCCAGAGAGGTGGTAGATGCCCCGTCCCTAGAAACATTCAAGGTCTGGTTGGACGGGGCTCTGAGCAACCTGGTCTAGTTGAAGCTGTCCCTGCTCACTGCAGGGGGGTTGGACTAGATGACCTCTAAAGGTCCCTTCCAACCTAAACCATTCTATGATTTATATGGGAAACCTCGCCTTGAGCTGCCGAAAATCCCTTTCACTGTTTTGATTTCCTAGTTCTGGCAATTGAGCTGCTTGCAGCCTGCCAGGGTATTGAATTCCTACGCCCTCTGAGAACAACAACCCCATTGGAGAAGGTCTATGACCTTGTGCGCTCTGTTGTGAGGTAAGAGCAGATAAATGCCTCCCCCAGAGGTTTCCTGTCTGGAGCCTGGCTGCCAGCAGTGGTGGTTAATGTTTGGCCAATGTTCACAATGTGTCTCATTACAGGCCTTGGATGAAGGATCGCTTCATGGCCCCAGACATTGAAGCAGCTCACAGGCTGCTCATGGAGCAGAAGGTGAGTGTTGACTTCAGCATGTGCCTTACTTGGGACTGTCCTGAAGGAACATGCTGCAGCTCTGCTCTGGAAATACACTCCATGCATTCATGGGCTGGCCTCACTAAAAGCGCTCCTCTGCCTGGGGCAAACCCACCAGATTTTCTGAGACTTGGTTTTCCTTACTTTTAGTGGAATAGATTTAGAAATCAATTCCTAAAGTTGCCCTGTGTAATAAATACCTTATATTATTAGTTCTGGCAGGGGGTTCACAGACATATTTCCAGCTTTGAATCATTTGAGGGCAGGGTCCTATAACCCCACAGATCTCCAAAGAAATCAGTGGTCTCTCCAGACTGTGTTCCTCATTGCTGGGGCAGTGAGTGCTCCCCAGCCTTGAGGCCCTTGGGCCTGGTGGACCATTGGAAGCAATAAGGGGATGTGGATGAGGGAATAGCAGTAGCAAAATGTGTTAACCTGGGCCAAGTGTTTGCCCAACTATGTGATCCATCTATTTTATTTGTTTGCAAAATATAAGTAACAGAAGAATCGTGGAGAGTAAGCAAATGGGAGAAGAAAATCTCAGTCCACCTTCTGTAAGGCTGTTTGCCCTGCAGCCCTTAGAGGAGGAGAGACAAAGACAACCGTAGAACATTTTCCTTTTCTGCTTTAAATCCCAGCCTCCATCCCTACCCTTTTTCTTTGTCCATGCCAGCTGTCATTTTGCTCCCCTGGCCCCTTGGTGACCAAGTGATTTTGAAGCAAGTAGCAACCAAATGTTGCACACAGAGCACTTACCTGGTAACAAGACAAGATGCAACATTTTCACCTTGAACCCTTTCACTTTGTCCCCCTGGAGCTGTATCTTTTCCCATCCCCTGTCAACTCCACTGACATGCTCTTCCCTAAACATCACTCTGGCTACCTCTCTGGTTCTGCTGATCGCATACTGATTGTCTATGTAGGTCTGTCATTCTCATCTCTATCCCAGTAACTCTTCCATAGGGTTTCCTGAACTTGTGCGTTGATGTCTGACCTGACCTTTTGTTTTGCTTCTGACTCTGCTGTTTCACTTTCTCATTTCACAGGTGTGGGAAATGGCTAAACCTTACATTGAAAAGTACAGGAGGGAACACATCCCTGAATCGAGACCCATTTCACCAACAGCCTTCTCCCTGGGATTGCTGGAAGTGGATACAGGTGTTGGTCATGACCATGGACATCAGGATGAAGTTTAGAATTGTGGTCCTCTTGGTACAGAGCAGATCCTTTCCAGGACCTTGCCTAAGGGTGGCTGTTCTGCTAGAAATCAACATGGTTTCTCCAAGTGACCCAGAGGACCTGACTATCTCAGGAGCATGTGCAGATAGTAGAGAAATGGCTCACCACTTTCCTCACATGTGAAAGACAGTTTTATCACAATAGTCTGGTTTTCGCTAAATTTCCTGAGCTTCCCAACACAAAACATTCAGACTCCTGCTGAAATCAGTGGATGTTTTATACAGGGCCTCCTGTATTTGTGTTACCAGCTCTTCACTTTGTTTCTCTTCATCTGTGCCAGTGATACTGAACAGCTTAGGTTTGATATTCTCACTTTTTTTTTTTCCTTTGGATAACTGCTGTGGTCCCCTTCATTCTGCCACAAGCAAAATTATCTTTACAATTAATTCTCCTCTCTTTTGCAGATCATATGTGAGGCACAGGTTCTTGTGTAACAAGACCATTTTCAGAGCAGGTGCTTCACAAATCTGAAAGTCTGTGTGCATAAAAATGTGTTATGGAGACCATTGCTCCAGAATAAATATATTGTATTCTGGTGATAGACTACACTTAATACAGCTTTGTAAGAGCTCTGGGCTTATACCTGCAATAAATAAACTGAGGCTTCACATACAGCTGTAGCAATCTCTTTTCCTGCCATGTGTGATGATGAAAATGTAAAGCAAAAGCTTGGTTTAGAAATAAGGAGGACAGGTGGGACAGGGGCCAGGAAAGGGGGAGGAGAAGATGTAAGGGTGCTGGATATGACACAGTACAAGATCTGCCCTCCCATGGCTTACGAGGCATCTGCCTGGCTGCCAAGGGCCCCGTCCCCATCGAGCGACTCATGTTGTTTCATGCTCTGTGTTACAACACTGACCTCTGGCACCAGCTTTATTTTGCAAGGGAAGAGTCAGGATTCAGACTTCACATCATGGTGCAGTGATGACATGTAAAGGCTGGTTAACAACCACCAGCCTCGGCACTACTGGCCTGATACCTGCAGCTGCAGGGAGTTCAGCATGGGCTGGAAATCTTCCCAGGTTATAGGCTATGCTGCAAAGGGCAGCCAAAGTGCTAGTGTGGGTCTACCCTCGTGTGTCTGAGACCTGCTGTGTTAGATGTGCCCTGAGGAGAGGACTCATGCCTGTTGGCAAGCTGGCAAGGAGACACCTAACCTGGCCAGAAGACCTAGGAATTATGGTACCCACCCATGGCGCATGAGCTCCCACTTCAGCTCCTTGCTTCTGCAGCTGATTTGCAGCATCTCCAGCCTCCATCTCCCTCACGTACCCTTTCAGCTTGAGGCTGTCTGTAGCAGGCACATTTCAATCTCCCCCAAAGCTGTTCCATTTTGTATAAAATCAGGTGTTAATTAAAATCAAGTGTGAGAACAAACAGCCAGGCGTTTATCTTGTAGGGTCAACCATTGTCCTTCAGCCTCATGTTAGAGCTAAACAATACAGTTCCTTCAGAAGCAAAGCTGGCAGAAGTTCCTACCCACCACGCTGTTACCTGTGTCTTGCTCCCAGCCTCTGTGGGAGCCAGCATGGTGAACGCCATCGCTGAAGTGAGCCACGTTAAAAACAAGCAAACAAAATCTTCCTATGTTTCAGTGTGGCATGCTTTCCCTGGCAAGGACTATATAGCTGACCATCAGGAACCACTTAAGCCTGTGTGCCACTGAATTATAACCACATCCTCTAACTGCAAACCTGCCACTAATTACAGTCCTGGGGCATACTCCCAAATGGCTACTGGATTCAGCTGAGCTGGTTGGGCAAGCACATGGTTTGATGTTCCCGTCAGAGCTCATTCGTGAGAGCAGAATCCCTCACATCAGTAGTTTCAGGCCATGAATGCCTATTCCTGTCCAGCAAGAGAATATTTGAGGTTTTCCTTATGCAATCTTGGGTTCTCAAATGCCCTAGGGCACTTCAGAGAGGAGGTGCTGGGTGTTGCTTCCCACTCACCTCCACTATTGCCTGCCTGGGACCATGGGACCACCAGCACACACTGCAGCATGGAGGCCTCAGCTTCGCACCACACCTACACTAAGCCAAGAGGCACCGCACTGGCCATACACTACATTTCAGAAATGCCTGTGCTCACACCCTGACAGCTTTCTCCAACGGCTTGCGTAAACATTATTTATGAGTGCTGTCTTGGGCAGAATGGACCATGCGATCACATATTTCAGATGTTCTTCCAAGCTCTATAAAAACAAAGGTCCACACCCACATCTGGTGCAACATCTGCTTGCAGGAAAACGTGTCTAGTGGCAGGAATGCCATTAAATTGTTTTTAAAACTGATTTAGTTGGCTAGCCTGTCTCAAAATGAACAAAGATACTCTATGGGGTAGCTTACATATTTTGGATGTTAACAGATATGCCCGAGGCTCAGGGAGATCAGAAGGTCATAATAAAGCTCATACATATTTGTGATGGCTTTCAAATATCTGTTAATCAGAATGAGACTGTTGTCCTTCCTCAGGGATCTGGTTCACTGAAACACTCTGCTCTGTATCACAGGTTATGTCACCTGCTTCTATCAATAATTATTTTTGATGCTGAGTTCTTCATGCTTGTCAGGTGTAGTTTTATGACTTCACCTTCAGAAAGTTAAGCCCTTTTGTTTCTGCAGCCACCATCCATTTGAAAAGTTGAAGAAAAGCCTCAGCCAATGTGCAGAGACCCTCCCCACCCCAGACTCTCTGCTTAAACACTGCAGCAGCTACAACTCCAGAGCTGCAGCATCCTTTTTTCTACATACCACATCCTCAAATGATGGTTCAAGCCCCAGAAAAAAAATAGTAGCTGAAAGAGAGCTTTAAAAAACCCAGGGTCTTAAGTTTTGAAATTGCTGAGTAGGAGTCATCATACTCAACTTGTCATCAGAAGCACAAACTTACATGAACAAACGTCTTGCGTTATTTCAGAGTCAGCCTAGAATAAATAAGATCAGGTGGTTTTTCAACATCTGTAAAAGACTGCAGGCGCTCTTCTTTTATGTTTCAAGGTGACTGAAATTTTGAGAGGTTGGCTGTACTCACCAGGCCATAACCTCACTGGGCTAACTGCCGGTAGGGGTAAACTGTAAGGTTTCGGCATCACTAATTTCCAATAGTAGGCCTAATTCAATTCCTAACCTACTTTTAGCCACCCAGTGAGTGGTATACCTGATAGCATTTTCCTCACCTCCTTTTTCTTGTGCCCCTACAGCCCCAAAGGAACTGCGAGATCCTCAGCAAAGGAAGATGTGGGAAATCAGCTGATAAGCAGTACCTTGATGAGCTCACAGCTGCTGGCTCCCACTGAGTTTCAAGTCTGCAGAAACCAGGAGACTTGGTATTTCAGAGAGGTAGAATACTGTGCCTCCTACCACAGCTGTGGTTCCTGCTATCTGCCGAGTTTGAGACTGAGCAGACTAGGAACTATGAACGTTTCCTCAGGATGCTGTGGCCTCCCAGCACCGCCAAGCACCATTCCAAATGTACATGCCTGAGACCCTGGCCCTCCATCACAAGGGCTGCGTGACTTAGCGTCACTCATCCCAATAAATCTTACCTGGATCCAAATTTCTTCATTCACTGGTGGTTTTTTGTTTGTTTGGGTTTTTTTTTCCAAGTATAATAATTGTATAGATTAAAATTCTATAGCAAAACATTTTTGGAAACTCTCTTATTTGAAATAGACACAATTCAAAATTATTTTTATGCAGTGGAAAGAAGGACAACAGACATCAAGATGCACCAGATGGGTAATGCTTGTAAGAGGGCTGGTAAGGTGAGCAGGCAAGCAATTTACCAGTAAATGCAAATCTGATTCTTCTGTTGCTTTGAAATATTCCATGCTCATTTGATTACAGTAGCTTCCTAAATTACTGTCTTCTCTCAGTAACTGCTCATTGTCCCACACCTTTCATTTTGATAGACGACTTTTCCTTTAATGATGACATAGTCGATCAACGCTTCATGTCCCCCAAACTGGTAAATCAAGTGCTCCCACCTAAAAAGACAACAAGATGTTTAAGACTATCCAGACTTCCATAAAAGCAGGTCACATACCTACTAGGTATGTGGTACCTGGCAATTACAAAAGATTTGCTTGAACCATCAGAAAACACTATGCCATGTTTACATGTTGATCTCTTGTTGCATGAACACAGTGAGTTAGTGTACAAATCAGGGGAGAAATCCTTCCACAAATTGAACAGGTATTATCTTTAGATAATTAGTAATTGGGATTATTTGTAATATTAGCCCCAAAAGTTTTAGGCTTTATTTTCCACTGGAGTGATTAAGGTGAATGAAAGTAGGTCTAGAAAGCTAGCAGTGTCCCTTTTTTCAGATGAAAATAACTTCTAAAGCATGAAGAATTCACTAACCTCTCCACTATCCACAATATGGTGAAAAACAAAGTCCCTTATGTTAAATCACATTTCAAATGACAATGGAAGAACAAACCTTGATGAATTTATGATAACAAGATCCCCCTGCTTGCCAGTCTCTATGGAGCCATGCGTGTCTGATTTTCCCAGAGCATAAGCTGCAT
>VZTV01032612.1:54551-72830 GCA_013400875.1 Anhinga rufa | reverse complement strand
GCAGCCGTTTCCAGAGGTGGCTGCAACTCTGTTGTCTCCTTTACCTCCCTGCTCAGGGTCAGTCTGCAGGACCACACGTGTTCCCCGAGATCTCTATTCTGGCGGTGCATGTAGTTGCAATCAGCCAGTGGTTCAAAAGCACTTGCACAGGACATGGACAGCTAACCACAAATAGAAACACCAGCACGGATGTAGACATAAACACAGGTGGCACAAGCCTCCATGCCTCAGAAAGTGGGCTGCTGAAAATAAACCAAAATTAGCTCAAGGATCTTCTCTTCACAGGAGGGAAGGTATTACTGGGTCATGGTCCTCATCATGTAGCTGGCTTATTTTTGGCATTGGGGTAAGCAGGTGAGCCATCTATGCTTATCTGGAATAACTGCATGTGGCAAATAGTATTCATAAGGTGATTCTCCTCAGTGTTGCCTGGGTAAAATCGGATGAGATTTTAAAAATGCTATCCACAGACTTTCAGTGCTTTAGATAACCAAAGGATTCATTTCCCAGCAAAACCTTCTGCAAGAGAGCAAACACATATATTGCAGATACAATTTTCCTGAAAAAAAAAGCCAATTCAGTTTTCAAAGGCTAAATGGATTAAAGAAAACCAGTTTAGTTTTCTTCTTAAATGAATGCCTGATTATCACCTTAGCCTGTAATAAGGGTGAAATTCCAGTGCTGACCGAACCACTCGAAATCTACTGTGAGGCTTCTCAGAAGCAGGGTATTGCTTCATATTTGAGGATTTCCATCAAAATCAAGATGAATAGGCTCATTCAGCTCTTTGTGTTTGCGACTGTCTTCACTGATCCAGCCTGATCCTTAAGGCATAGATATAAGCTTACGCTTTTACATTAAAAGACCCTAAAGCCACAAATATGGTTTTCCTGTTACACAAGTTTTCCTCCAATCTAGTGGCCTCACCTTAGTATGTAGGCAGTTGTTGGTAAAAGGACAGCGGCGCACTTAGCTCTTGCCATCGCTGTGATACCTTCATCACTAACTTCTTCCAGGTGGCTGATAGCCTGGGCTCCTAATTCAGCTCCAAGCTAAGCAAATTTTCAAGAAAATTACTCATTGTTCTCAATTAATTCAGTAAAGCAGTGTTGTTATCAAATGACTGGAGGAAACAATTCACTATTAGTATAAAATTAACTAAAAGAAAAAATAACAAATGCTTGAAAGAACAAACAAAATGCTGAGACAAAATATTTGCTAATTTACTGCAGGAAAAGTTGACCACAAAAAGGTATCAACCATCCCCTGAGTGGAAGCACACCTTCAATGGTGTTTTTTTACAGATTAACATGCAAACTGTGGGACAGCTATGGATAAAACCATTATCCACTCCTGTTCACCAAGTATCCAGCAGAAAGGGTTGACAAAACTGACACTGGTTGCAAAACCAGTAGTGCAACTGCTGCCTTCAGTGCTGAAGCACCAAAAAGGCTTTTGTGATCAATCAAGTTTTTGGTTTTGGTTGTTTTTGTTTGTTTTTTTTAAATACAGCAGAGAGTAACTTGAGCAGACCCCACAGGAAGGAAGCAATGTTTAAATGATGGTGAAACATTGCCTTAGAGTGGCTTTCTTTATCAAGGTATTTGGGAGCCTACTCTTGACTCTGAGTGTGCTCACTGCACAGATGACTTGTTGCTGCTAACAGGACATTTAAGGAAAAAAGATTTTTCAAGCTGCACAGGAACCATGTTTTTGTCATTCTTGGGTTCATGGATATCCACCTTCCCCATCTATATCCAATGTGGAAGATAAGCAAAGTCAATGTTTGATTAGGCAGTGCATGTTAGTCCCAGAGGTCAAGGCTTCCTCCGCTGTCCTTAACTCCGAAGCTGCACACGAGCTGCACTTTCTATCGTCTGATAGAAATAGATGTCTATGAATGGTCTATTTTATAAAGTCTTAGAAAATAAAACCTTGGTTTTGAAAACTGCAATTCTTTCAAAGATTCAGCTCTCACAAAAGAAAAGCAAAAAGCAAAAAGCAAAAAGGGCTTAACTGAATGTTAAGAAAGACGTACCTCAGCAGATTTCATAGGATGGAGTTCATCACCATGGAAGTTAATCTGTAACCCTATATCTTTTCCAGCTTGAAGAATTCTCCTAGTAGAATCCAGATCAAAGACTCCCTTCTCACAGAACACATCTATATTGTTAACATCTATTTCACCACTTAGTTTGAGTTCTTTCAGTTTAGGGAGATGGTTATTGATAATGTCATCTGTGGCTTCAGTAGCTGTTTTCCCTCTAATGAAAGAAAATGTTACAGACCTGTAAGAATAACATCCTTGAAATCTGGCAAACATACCAATCATATATGCAGCTAGTAGATTATTTAGAAAATGATGCAAATCCAAATCACTCAAAAAAACTTCAGATTAAAAAATTTAAAGCTACTGTAATGCATGTACTCTCAAACACTAATTACTTTCCATTCAAAGAACAGTAGATTGTATTACTAGATATTTTTATCAGGTTACCTTCTTGGATGCTAACCAAGACATGGGAATTTTAAGATTAATTATTCTGCTTTCCTATTCATATATTCTGACCTACTTATACTGTATTCTAAAACACAACTATTTAAAATATGTAAATGATTATTTAAATATTTTAAATTATATTCATGCAATATTTTTATGCAGGTATCAAAGCTCAAAGGGGATATGCAGCACAAGTCATTATTTTGAATTCACTTCTTCTCCTTTTATGTCATTCAGAGTGATAGCTAGACAACTTTCTAAATCAGAGCGGCCTCCCGAGGTTCAATTTGCCAAAGTCAGAAGCATTTATGAACCCCCTATTCCACAAAGATAACCCAGGAGAGATCAGTAAGTGCCTCTGAAAGAGCAAACAATCCCAAAACCTGCAGTTCAGTTAATATTTTGCAATTTTACGATCTAAAGATAAGTGACGTACTGCAGCCAAATGCCTGTGTCATCTCAATCCTCATTTCAGGCACTGGAAAGCATGTACAGACTGAGATTATATGAGTGCCACATGCGGGCGAGTTGGGAGTTTTACAGTGGCAGTAAATTCAAGAAGCCAAATTCTGCTCAGATTTATAAACACGGTTGTGCAGTTATAAAGCAGAACAGGACCCAACTTACAGGCCTTCTTTTGTTCACCTCTCACTCAGTCATTGGGGTTGCTCAAGCTTTTTTTACCATGCCAAGCTTCTCCCTTTTCTTTTACTCTGCAGCCTTTGGAGGAATTTGGACTGAAAGTTTAGGACCAGAGCCAAGACAAAACAGAGGGAAACATAACTTTTGGTTTCATATTTGGGGGGGACATAATGCCCAAGAAGTCAAAACTGCTGTTTTCTAATGCAAGAGATTTCTGCTCAGGAAATCACTTTGAAAATTTCTTCCTAAAGATGAAAAGGGCCCAGTGAAGCTTTGCCAATCAGAAAAAAAAGAAAGAAATTAGAATCAGACAGTCTCGAAATCATGAATTTGACTTAAAATGATGACTGGAGAGATGACAAAGCAGTTATTTCTTTGCCCCTCTGCTGTGAGCTTTTTAGGTTCATGTCCTAAAGAACTGGAAGTTCTGAGTCTGGAAATATTTTTAAAAGTGATGGACAGGAACAAGGATTGCTGTAAACAGAGCAGACTTATTTTTCTCTAGGATAGCTCAGACTAAAGTCGCCTGCACCATTTGGCACACACTTCCATAAGTACTGCTTACTACCAATGGACTGTATCATAGTCCCACAGAATAACTGTATTTGTAAGGACCTCTGGAGCTCATCTGATCCAACCCCTGGTGCAGAGCAAGGTCAATTTGAATCATGTGTCAATGGTGCCTTCTAGAAGCAGAAAATCAGACTGAATTACCGTATACCTAGAAATCATGAACAGAAACACACAGCAAGTTCTCAACATCTGCTCAAGCTAATTTCCAGGTTAGAAAAAAGAATAACCAGTGCTGGCAAGTCTGGAGGTAGGCTCCTCGTAAGACTCCACATATTGAAGCTTTAAAAGACACACCACTTATTGCAAGACTTGGCGACACGGAAGAGTTGATATCTTTATCAATTAAATGAACTTTCTGGTGATGCTTCTGCTGTAAGAGACCAGACTTGCAACAGTAAATTAAGCCAAGTGTAAGAAGCAACAAAGCAAATGGCTTAGCAAGAACTTAACAAAGGCCCTCAGCAGCAGCCCTGCAGGGGTCTCAGCAGCATTTTTCATGAGCAAGCACAACATTGCTCTCGTTTCACATTTAATAGAATGATTTTAAATTGATTCAATGTTAGCAGATTGGTGGTAACAAATCTGCACAACTATGATCATTCCAAAATCATCGGAAAATGATTAGACTTTTAATGGCTATCTAGTCAAGAGTTGCCATTAAGTACATACCACAAAAAAGGGTATTACATTTTAAGACCTACATAAATCAAGAAGTTTTAAATAAAAATAGTTAAATCAATCTTACTCTTTTGTTTGATGATTTATGCATAAATGAACTACAGGGCATTTTTATGGAATATAATGATGAAAGAAAACTGGCATGAGCTTAAGTGACTTGGAAGATGTCTGTTTAACAGCTTCTAGAATCCACAAGATCATCACCTCATTTGCAAAAATAATACCAAAGAGCAATTCCCAGCCCCAAGCCTGCGGGCAACATGTTCCCCTTGCGATTCTCCACTATTACTGAAGCTGCAGGAAATTCAGAGTTTAAAACTGGAGCTCAACAAAGTGTAATGCTTCCTTCAGCATATGTTACTGGCCCAGATGTTCAGGAGCCAGCCAAAGGCTGAGGACCATGGCTCTGAACATTGAGCCTTGGATGAGTGGAGAACTGCAGAATTCTTCCTGGTCAAAATAAAATCCCGAGGCAGAGACTAAGTTTGAAGGGTAGATGAAAATTCAAGCAAAATATTCTAGACATGAACATATGAATGAAAAATGAGGAGGATTTAAGAAGACCCAAACTGGAAAATACACACAATTCAGTACTTCCTTCAGGAGATTTCCTCAAGTCCCCAACTACCTTTTCTCCTTACTTAAAACACAATATCGTCACTATCTATATTTTGTTATGCTTGATGTGCATCAATGGGGACAGAACCGTGCAGAGAATGAGATGGTACACCTGTCTTTCTAACACATAAGGTTTGATATATTTGCAAAAACACTGGAATTTATTTCCTTAGTTTATAGAAATGCTTGACATATTTTGGTGAGAAAGACTATTTATCAGGATATTGGCTGAAATCCTCCTAAGGCTTTTTAGGGAAGGAGGAAAGGAAGGACTAAGAAACATACATAGCTTGGGGTAAAACCTCAATTATATTTTACCATTAAGTCCTCCAAATGATAGTAGAACTTGTTAAAAGAAATATTTGGTGTTTTCAGCAGATTTTAGTTACTTTATTCTTAACCATCTTCTAGTTACTGAAGATGATACAAGATTCCTTCTGAATAGTTACATTAACAACAGATAATGTGCCATCCTGCCCCAAATGCAAATAATTAGATTGCAAATAAATTTTTTTAGGTCATGTTTTCTTGAATGTCAGAAGAGGTATATTTTTTCTTGGAGTGTGCTTTTTTTTAAAATGAACATCTAAATATTGGCACACTATCCTTGTGATGCTAGGCCTGCCTCCATCTTACACGCCTTGCTCTGCAGCAGCCTACCTCTTAGTCTGTCAAAATATGTTTCACATACACCTACCTAGCTAAAACTAATTACTTCTTTCATGCAGTGAAATCTGGTAACCTGAAGATGTTATTTTCATCATAGGGCAAAAAATGTCAAAGTGAGAAAGGCCTGTTACAGTATGTCTACTTGAGGCATCAAAATAGTTGTGATTAAGCACATTTACACCTATAAGATGTATGCAGTTCTTCATTGCATAGAAGCATAATAAAGCTTTGTTTACTGACGCGCATAAGGATTCAATACAGTATTTTCTTCTGTTACCTGGTCAAAATAAAAGCTCAAGGCAGAGCTAAGCTTGATGGGCAGCAAACCCAAGCAGAAGAACTTTCTGTGCAGGAAACCCAGTAATCCACACTATGTTCAGTGTGAGCATCAACTGGAGGCAGGAACTCTGTGCTAACCTCATGTTGGCATTTAATAGCCATTAAATAATGCTTCCCTCTCTTCCTTTAAATTAAAATTTAGGAGAGCCTTCTGTAAATACTGGCTATTGTTTTGAATATGTTATATTTTAGGAGGGCTGGGCAGAAGAAACCTTTCTGAAAATAACAGCCAACTTTCAATGCAAAGCAGTAATACTTAACAAGAGCAAGAAAAATCAAGTCATATTACTTTGGCACAGAATGAGCTCCACAGTATGTTGAAGAAATGCCAATATCCATGGATTGCTTAGCACGTTCGATCACCCTGAGCATTTTAAGCTCTGTTTCCAAGTTTAAGCCATATCCACTCTTGCATTCAACCAAAGTAGATCCTGCTCTGCGCATGCGTTCGAGTCGGTGTTTGAAAGTGTTGAACAGCTCTTCTTCTGTGGCCATCCGAGTGTGTTCCACAGTAAAATGTATTCCTCCCCCAGCCTGGTGGATCTCCATATAGGACGCACCTGCCAGCTTGGGGAAAAAAAGAAAACAAAACCCAACATCCCCATACAATTAGCTACTAAATGTGCATTTTCTATCCAAGAGATTCTGGAAAGTGCCTTGAGGTGTCTTTGCAGCGAGAGAAAATAAGAGGGGGAAAAAAGTCCCCATTAATTCTTCCTCCCTCCCTCTCCTCTTCTCTATCCACTCAAGTGAAGAAATAATATAAGAAGCAACATGAAGAGAATTACTCTGAAGATTTGCTTCCCCCTGAGCCCAAGCAGAAAACCTATCTCTAGCTCAAAAATTCATTTATGTGGGAAAAACTAAAAAAAAAACAAACCAACCAAGATTTAGATGCTAATAGAAGGCAGCACTCCTGTATTGCTTCACTTAATGCAGAAGCGTATCAAGGCTGGCTGCAAAGGCTGCAGTTACACTCCTCTCTCAGCCTACTAGTATTCAAAAATCATCCTTCCTCCCTCAATGAGATTATCTGACAGAAATTATATATTTTTCTACAAATAAAAGACAGGAATCACTAGTAAGTAGAAATAGTTATACATAAAAAAAAAGAAGAAAAATCCAGCTGTGTAATTTTATGCCATTACCTTCATTGCAAACTCATGAACCCTATCACCAGCCCACACTGGGTGTGTATGTGCATCTACCAGGCCTAAAGAAAACAAAGTAAATGTACACTCAGGTTATTTCACTGTGTAAGAAAAAAGCTTATGAATGTGCAAGTAAATGAAATGGACAGCAGAAACTCCCCTACAAAGCCTCCATTGGTTAGAGAAAAAGAAAAATCCAACCAGCCAAAAATCTAGGATTTTCTTCAAAGGCTATTAAGTTTTTTTCAAATTTTTTAGGTGTACTAGCTGACACCTTATGCAAAATGTCTCTAGGTAAATGCATCAGTTGCTCAGTTTCTCATGTTTTGATGACATTTTCAAACTGTAGAAGAATTGATAAATTACAAACTTTAAAATAGTTCATTAGAATTTAAGCCTGTGCTCTTTAAAAAAAGAGCAAAGTGCTTAGGCTGGGCTTAGTACACTAGCACTTATTCTAGTAACAGTCCAGTTACTCCAGTGGGAGCTTTTTCTATGAGCTGTGAAACCAACGCTACTGAATGCCCAAGCCCACTGAAAATGAAACAAAGGCCTAACAGCTTGCGTGTTAATACCACTTGCAAAGTTTAACATGTAATAGACTTGCCCAGGTTTATTTTTTTATCAAGTGAAATTGCAGAGGATGTGACTTAAATTCCTGCACTGCCCTTTTGCCTCCAACCGGCTGTGGGCAGGATGGAGAGACTGAGCTCCACGGCTGAACAGCTGATGGACAGAGAGCATAGAGAAAACAGAGTTGAATCTGAAAAGTCACTCGGAGGGCCAGCTATGTTACCATTGTCATCTATGATACAGAGGAACAGACCTAAGATGAACCAAGAGGAGACAGAGCTCCACCATGAAGCCCAAAAACCATACCGAGAGCTGCAATTTTCTCCCTGCAGCACTCCCGACAAAGAAGCTTTGATACTCTGCCCTTCAACAGAAGATATTATCAAACCAGTACTGAATACAGAGGAAAAAGGATGGAGGGATGTTTAATACACATTTGCTCTGTCCCTAAGCACTTGCTGCCATTCAGCATTGTATCATTATGAAAAAATACACCTACCTGGTAACACACACTTCCCAGAGCAGTCAATTATTCTTTCAAATGTTGCTGCTGAAAACTGATTGCGAATAACGTCTGCCTGGCCCACAGCCTTGATACAACCATCTCTGCAAACAACAGACAACGAACACAGAAAGCGTGAGCCTGTTGAAAAGTCACGTGCTCACTGACAGCTCCTGGATCAACAACCCTCTGAAAACAGGGGTAGGGATCTTCAGCAGGACTGAAGATGCACGCAGGAGGTGGTTTGCTAATCTTACAGATGCACAGAAAACAATGGGGTAATGCCATGCATTTCAAGTTGTTTGCCAAAACACTTGGTTATGTCCTCCGCTTAGATCCTTCAGGATGATACCTTGGTACTCTTCTGTTGTAATTTCTGCTAGACAACATTATTTTTCTCTTGTGGATCAGCAAATATACAGCATTCCTCCAGCAAGTATCTGTAGGGCACTCTTCCCCTCACAGAAAGCGAGCTGTCATCGCCAGCCTCCACCACCTGAATCAGACCCGTGTGCCCTTGGAAGCCATAGGGGTAAATCTCTTGGGACCTGATCTTCTGTCCTTTAAGCCTTATCTTTCTCCAGCTCTTTTCAAGCCACTGGAATAGTAACTGGGAGCCATCACCGGTACCTCGCTGAAGGTACCTCTATGCTACACGGCTGAAGTTTTAAGAAGCAAATAGCAGTTAGAGCATTTAGAAACAGGAGAGATATAATTATATAGGTTAATTATTAACTATAATTTCATTAATTACACAAATGATTTCTGGGATTGCTATTAGATCCTGTCAGTTCACCTAGAAACAAAGCAGAAGCAGAAGAGGGTAGCAGTTACGATCCACACCAGGCTAGAAGTTATCTTTACAAGGCTGGAAGCGCAAACACAGCATTATAAAGGAAGTTCTCAGGATATGGATTGAAATAATCAAAATTTTGACAGCACGTATCCATACAGGCAGGTTCTGCAGTTCCACCGCCGCCGGGCAAGCTGTCGGGTGAGGGGGCAGCTGGCAGCGACCCGCTCCCGAGCAAGCCCCGCGCCCCGCCCCAGCCCCGCGGCCGCCCGCACTCACAGCCCCACCACCAGGCTGGCGTCCCGCAGCACGGCCAGGCTGGCGGCGCCCTCCCGCAGCAGGTACTCCTCGCCGCGGCCGCAGACCAGCACCAGCTGCTGGGCGCTCTCCAGCAGCAGCCGGTGCCGGCCCGCCATGGCGGCGGGCAGCGCGGGAAATGGCGGCCGGCGCGGGGGGCGGCCGCCGCTCGGCTCAAAGTCCCCCGGGGCGGCGAGGGAGAGGCCGCCTCCTCGGGCCGGGCCTGGCCCTGGCCCTGACCCTGGCCCTGAGCCTGCCCAGGTTGGCCTTTGCTAACCGACCTCCCAACAAGAGGGCTGACACCGGCGGTGGGAAGCAAAGCAGGATGATTCCTCCGGGGCGCAGGCGAGGCGGGCGGCGGTGGCCATCCTCACCCATGCCACATTCGGCACTTGGCAGGAATGTGGGCTGGAAAAGCTACAGGGCTTTAAGAGTGAATTTGGCAGCAGCCTGCTGTGCTAGGCCAAGGATGGTGTTCTTGCTGTGGTCTGGGGCAACGTGGCAACATCCGTACATCGTGCTGGTTTATGATAAGCTCCGAAGCACGGGTTTTGCCAGCTGGGGATTCCCAGAGCCCTCTGCCCGCACTGCACCGCCTGGAGATATCCCTTTGCCGAGAAAACAGGAGCTTCTGAATTGGGAGCATTTGTCTGCCCATGTCCCCACTCCCTGCTGTCCATCACCTCGCCATCATCCATCACCTCACCAGCGTCCATCGCTCTGCCAGCATCCCAACGCCAGCCCCCGAGGGACCATAACACCTCTCACTGCACCGGATATTCAGGCAGACATTAATCTATCCAGGCAGATACTAATTTATCCAATTCCACAATCAAAAGGTTTGTGTGATTCTGCTGCCCCCTACAGAATTAGGGATGGGAGAGTCGGGGAGTAAATATTTACTCTCAACATGGATTTTTGGTTTTCTTCTCTTTTCAAACATTCATAGTGTGTGTAGGGCTCCAGTAGTTCCCAGCTGGAAAATTGAGTGTTTTTCTAAATAAGTGGTCCCTCAGTCACCTTTCTGGAGGTGGTAGTCTTCCTTAGACACCTTCTTTTCTTTTAGTAAGAGGATCGATTGAAAATGCTTGTAACACACCTATGTGCATATACATATTCCTGTACAGCAGAAACAGATGGATATGCTGGCCCTTTGAATGAGCCTTTCTGCTCAAGTCTTGTTTTCAAATTAGGCCAGGTATGCAGCTAAAACACAGTGTTTTGCATTTAATAACAAACCTGAAAGGTGAATAAAACTATGATAGCGTCGAGTGTTATCTTGTGACACTGCTCCACTGCACCACAACATAATCTTCTTCCTCCTAAACATTCTCTCTCGCTATGTGTGCAGAAGATTGACAGGAGAGGTGGTAGATGGTACTTTACTGCTTCCAGGAGTTCCTGATGCTGACTTTGGCTTCCCCCATCAGTATCACAGTATGAAGGCGGAAATTAAAGAGGAACCTTGCAACAGAGTCATAGCAAGGGCAGAAGGACACTCCATTATGGGGGATGCTTAAGCAGCAGTGGTGGCGTGAGAGCTGGTGTATCAGAATGAAACGCAGCACACCATGGCAGAGCCCAGCACTCACCGGATCAGTCCTGCCCATACTCCAGCAGCAGGGAGAAGATGATTCAGCTGGAGCAGAAGGGCACACACCCCAACCCGCACGCAGCTCACTTCTATGTGTGGTGGGGTGGCAAGCAAATAAAGAGATCTAGAATGGGGACTGGACAGCTTCACTCTAGTGCTGTCTTATGGCAGTGTAAGTACTGCAAAATCATCTTCTTCATATTCATAAATACTTTAGGGTATGTATTCAATGAGCTGCTCTTTACGCCCTTGAGAAGACTACCAGTGAACATGAAATTCCTACCCGTATCTGCACATACCCATGTTTAATGGGATGCCTGGCCACCTGGTGCTTCTGTGAGCAAGGGCTAGAAGTTAAACAAAAACTGGCCTGAATGCTTCTTATGTTTATGTTTCTCACACCTACACATTTTTGCCTTTCAGCAATTCCAGAGAGAATTTTGATGAGCAAAGGTGACATCTGCAGCTCTATTTCTGGTGATCCAATCTCAGACTCCAGCTACTCATAACATTAGTTTTGATAAAGGGGGGAAAAAAGGACAGATGAATTCTGTGTAAAGCTTTACAGCTGCGAGAAGTGTGTGCTTACACTCTTAAGGACAACATTCAGTTCTGCGCACTAGGCTTTTCCAAGATCTAAGGGCAGATCCTGATTTAAATCCTTAGAATAGGTGAAGATTTTGTGCTTACTAAGATAGGAGTGTATTTCATTCTCAGACTTATGTTCTGCTCGCAGGAAACTTACAGCTGTGCTTTGTATTTGTATATGCCCTGGTTCATTTCTGCTGAAGATTTTTCTCCTTAACAGATCAGCCTGTGAAGGTAAAGGCCAATCCATTGCAAAGTCAGTGGTTTCTGATATGCTGTTCCTGATGTATTTTTAAAAGAACTGCCCAGAAAAGTAAATGCAGAGGTGGTGTCTTGGTTGCATCCTCAGAAAATTCTTGAGTTTAATACAAAAAGTACAGATTCTAACAGTTGGGCTGTATGTTAAAAATGTTAGAATTCATTGCATGTAAACAGAGGACAGTAGGGCGCCAGAGGAACCCTGCCTAAATTCCTTTAACTTAGAGCCTTTAAATCACAACCTTAATGTTCCAGTGAAAGTGCTTTAATTTTAAATTGTGCAGTCTTCAGTAGTATCTGATAATCATTTATTTTCCTGCAAAATTGTATAGGTGTTGATAAAAGCAATCAAAAGAAGAGAACTCCTTTCACAGTAAAAGATGGAAAGCCAGTTCTTTATGGAGCTGGTGGGTCTTTGCCTGCTGAAAAGGTGTGTTCCTAAAACAGCTTGAAGAATAAGATCCTGTGGTCATTTTACTTATTATTATTGGCTATCTTAAGTTCCTTGGGTTTGCCAGTTTGGTTTGGAAAAGAACTCATTTCACAAAAAAAATCAAACAAAATAAGGTAGGAGAAAGAATAGAGAGAAAAAATTAGTAAAAGTAAAGTAAAAAAGTCAATTGAATATCAGGTTATTGATGTAAGAGATTTAATCTCTTCTTGCTGGTGCTTAGTTTGAGTATATGATGTACTTGTTCCTCAAGTAACATCTTTTCAAATACACTGTAAGAGTTACTTTAGAATTTTTATTCTTGCAAACAACATGTAATTAAATACAGAAGGCCCAAGGCTGGATATAAGTCTTAGTCCAAATATTGGCTAAATTTTTCCTTAAATTCATGTTAGGGCTTTTCATCTGCTAAACAGTCCTTTACAATAATACACATTGCATGATAAAATGTCCTGAAAGGAGCATATTGTGCATGTCTTAAGAAAAAATAATTGTTACTGAAATTTACAGAATTGGTATTTCCCTGTTTACAAAAGCAGCTGAGGTTACTGGACCCTCAGGATCAAGCACAGAAACTGCATCACATGGATGAAACTGACTTCCAGATGTGAATTGACCCAGACTACATTGCAAATTCATTATGCACTCTTGGCTTCCTTCATATCAGATTGAGTTTTACATCACATTTACAAATACTTTTTGTACAGCTTTGCAAAAGTAAAGATGAAGTAATTCTGCATTTTCTCTTTCCTATTCAGCAAAACTGCACCTCTCAAACCACGGCAACATTGCATATGCTCAGACGAGCTTTCTGAATCCTCCCTCTGTTCCCAGGTTCTGTCTTAATAACTTCTTTGGCTAAGTCCATAACTCCCTGGTGATGGGGGACCTTTGGGCATCTGCCCCAGGGGACCTAATTCGGCAGGAATGGTTCTCTCTGAGCAGAGCGTAACCGTCCCAACCTATATGTCTAGGTTTCCTTTTCGCAAAAACTACAGCGAAGGGGAAAAGGGAGAGCTTGTGTGGACCTGTGTCCTGTCGGGAGTGAGGATGTGGACACATCCAGGCGTAGGAACAGGTGTCATTCCAGCATCCAGCCTTATGGCCAAAGCTCATCACTCTTTGCAGTGATCTGTGCCAGACAGAACTGGAGTTTGCAGCATTTTGTCTCTTTAGCAACAGTGAGAATTTAGGGTCTTCTCAGCTAGGTTGTGTGCCCCTTTTTTGGCTACTCCCGGGAATGCGAAGATTTCCAAGTCAAAAATAAACAGCAAACAACCTGTACTTAAATGAATAACACAAAAAATAAGCTCAAAACTACGTGTTGTCTGTCTCACATCTTGCTACATCTTTCCGGGCTGCTTTTGGCTACGTAACTTCTTACTATATTTAGTAAGTAGCCTTGCAGGGTATAACCTTTTGCTGATGAAGTGTCCTACTACTTTGCCTCTGATTTCTTTTATCCTATAAACAATTTGAACAACTTAAACACATGAAAGCATTTTATTTTTAGTTACTTTACATACCTTATGTTTCAAAAGTAAAATCACAAGCCCTTTTATTTGTATCTTTAATACACACATAATATAAGGGAATGCTTGCAATTCTTCTGCCTTTTGGACGTGCTCCAGAACCATGAAAAGGTCTGTTTGCGTTCATGGTGCTTACTCCGTACCAACTAAGGACCGGCTCCAACTACATTGATATAGTCAGGGCACCTTACCGTCTTCTGCACTGCAATTCTTTCACACCATTTAAGACCAAAATCTGAATTAAGCACACGTGTAAGTCTTTGTCTAACTTTTCCTGCATGGGCTCTCCCATTGAAATGAATGGAACGCTTAATGGGAGCAAAGATAAACACCCACATGCATCTTTGCAGTGTGTGGGCACAAGAACTAAGATTAGTTACGAAGTTATATGCCGACGTACTATTTAGTCGCTGTGTTTGATGCCTGGTGCTATGCAAAAATAAAAATGTCTTTCTGTTTAAGTCTAATGAATGTATCTATCAAAAAAACCTGTAGATGCATAGTGAAAAATCTGAAAAGAATTTGAAGCTACATGAAAGGAGCACACTTTCACTGAGAACAAAAACTCAAGACTCTGTAAAGCAGGTGATCTCACTCTTTGAACAACAGAGACAGCTTATGGGAGAAAAATATATTTGTTTTAATTCTGACTGACATCTTGATTTTGCAAAATATAAGTCCACTCATCTTGTCCTTCCTTTTGTTATTATTCATCTTCGCATAGATTTTTGCAGAATTTTTACCTTTTTCATGGGTTTGAAGGCCAACATCTTTGTTTAGAACGCTGTCCCTCCACAGAAAGATACTGATTTTACCATGCTTTTTAGAGACGCAGCAGTCCACACAGATTTCTTTCTTTCCACAGTTTGTCCTTCCGGGGCTGGTGAAAAAAAAATTTGGAACCATATCCACCTTTAAACCCACTGCTAGGCTTTGTGATAAACTATCATTTTTTCTTCCTATCTGTACACCACAGCTACTACAGTCTGCTACTAAAGAAACACAGAGTTTTAGCATGAAAACCAAAGAACGAAAGCCAGAGCACTTGCAGGGTTCTGCCACATTTGGTGGCCAGGTGGCAGAGCCGAGATCCACGTGCAGTGACTTCCATGGGGTCATTTACTGGTAAATAACCAGCACTAGCTGAGTTTTTGTGGAATTACACTCATGACTGACTTGTCTCCGAGACTTTCACTTTAAATAGCTCAAAACACTGATGGTTTTCTATAGGTGACAAATAATATTGTTTAACCTGGAAGATAAACTCATTTGTGAATATGCTGAGGTATGAGATTGAGCTTACAGGTGTCCTTCATGTTGATTTGATACTGGATTTCAGAAGCCTTTGCATCGAACTGCTGCCAGAGGCGATGCAGAGTGGGGCTGGTGCGGAGCTGGTGCCGAGCTCCCCACAGAGCCTCCAGGACACTGGTGGCAGGACCCCAGCCACCCTCCACTTTGAGTGGTTTACTAAAAGCTCATACTCGGCACTTTGTGGAGGCGTTTAAACGCAGGACGGGAAGCTGGCCATAATGCTGGTTTTAGTCCCTAATTAGCTTTCCATCCCATAGCTCCTCTCCTTACACAGAGCAAGTAAGCTAACGACAACACCTGTGGCATGTTGAAGGTCTCTGTAAAACCTCTTTTTTCCGTATTGTCTCAGGCTTCACTGCAATGTGCCTGTATGAATGAGTCCTGTCAGGGAAGGGGCTGGAGTCTGCAAAGAGAGGTCCCTTCCTCTCTCTTTTCCACCCTATGGCCACATCTAAGGCAGGCCAGGACCACAGCAGAGGACCAAAGAACTTTCGTCTTTTGTGAAGCTCTGCTGTTGAGATCAGAGGGTTAAAGAAGGAATTCTATTTTCCACATATGTAAAAGAAGGATAATACTTCTGTATTTGGCAGCAGCATTACGGTAAGCAATCACTGACGAGAGAAGGGCCGAAGTAACACCATAGCCATCATTTACATTCACAAAGCGTACCTCTAGTTGTCTGGGCTCTGGTTTGCAGAACACCTCTCCAAACCACTTCTGACAGGGAGCAATTACCAGCTCTATCGGAGCCTCAAAGGGGGAGTCTCAGACTGGCAGCGCTGGAAAAGCAACGGCCTTTCATTAAGCAGTGCTGAGAGGTAGGGGAGATTCAATTAACCTTGGTGTTTACCCTTGACATTTGAAAACATAGTCATTGTGTTCCTGCCAAAACTTTAACATTCTGGTAATAAAGACTTTCTTTTTATGACAGAGACAGGGAAAGCACACTCCCATTTTGCAGTGTCTTGACTTAACTCTGTTAATGCCATTAAAGTCTATGGGGCCTTTATGGCTGCCAAGAGGCTTTTGCTTACATGGATATTAGCTACAAAGTCAGGTCAAATTTGTCCTTCCTTACAGTTGTACAGCCACACTTCAAGCTTTGTGACTCAAAGCAGAACATTTCTCAGAGACACTGGGGTATTATGGGTCTCCAAACAGTTTATAAACAGGTTTAAAGACCAAGTGTATTTAAGTAGTAACTACATACATACCATAAACTATATAGACTGCCCTACTTTCCTGTGTTTCAGATGGGAAGAGAACTGGTATTTTGTTCCCAGCCTTCAGCTGTTAAAGCAGAGAAGACAGCTAAGAATGAGGCTCCTGAAAATGCTGAAGGTGACTTAGGAGTTTTTCACTTAGAGGTGAAACTCAGTTTCTACTGAAAGGCTACAAAGCATTATAGCTGCATCCTCTTAATTAACCAATTCAGAGCTAGAGGAATCATTACAAATCATCAGGAGCCTGCAGTAAGCACATCAGGGTATTTTTGGAAAGACTTCCGTTACTCCTTCTACAGCCTGTATTATCATCGTTAGAGAAAAGGCCACCCCTGCAGCTCCTTCAATCTGCTTGGCGATTTAGCTTAGCCTGACGGCAGGAGAGAGTCACATACACATGATGGAAAGTTCTTTGCTTTCTGCTATACGCTAGCCTGCATCCGGTACGACTACCTGACGACAGAGTACTGACACTGATGCTAAACTGAGCTGAGACACGATTAGCCATCTGTTTTCTTTTGGAGTATGCAACTTTGAAGATGTAATTTATTCCAGAAATCACTTAAATTCAGATATTTCCCTTCCCTTGACAGTAAGGGCATTTGTTGACACTTGGAATACTTAAAAGTTGGGGGGGTGGTGTGTGTTTGGTTTTGAATATTCACTTTTTATTCTAGTATTTTCAGTTTTAAATTTAAATAATTGCCTATTCCTCCAGCATTACTTTTTTGAACGCCAATAAAAGCTTAGAGACCTTTTTAAGAGTTAACTTCCCCCATATTAAAATAACATGGAAAAAAGTAAACACATTATTACAAAACTATGGAAAAACAAAAAAAAATAAAAAAGTTTATTTCCAGATATACAAAACACCTATTCTCTCATTTCTCCATCTTCTTCCTCTTCTTCCACTCCTCTGATGTACAAAACATTATTGCACCTGTAAACAAACAAAGAGTTCCCTTAACTCTAAGTGTTTTAATTCTTCACGCCTTATATACAGTTTTAAGTATTTGCCTGCTTGAGCATCACCTGGCAACAGCCAAATTCCACAAATTGCTGCTCTCGACCTTGTACAGCTTTCCACAAAGTTCATAACAACTGCAAAAACCCCAGGTTTATAAAAGCAGTAACTGGTTGATGACGCTGTACAAGAAATTTTTACTCTTGGGTCAACGGTTGTGGTCAAGTACAAACGTCCAAGCATGCAGAATGCCAAGGGACTAACAGATCTACAATAACCTGGCAAACTAAAGGTATTTAGTTACCTGAAATAGGGATTGTAAATACTGATTTATAATTATTTCAAAATTCATTTTTTCTCCCCTCAGAAGGGACCTCATAGCCTTCCCGCAGGGGTTACGTTACCACTTGGAATCTTAGTTAGGGACGCACCACAGCACCTAGCAATACAAATTTTAACACAAGCGATAAGAAGATTTAAAGAAGCCCTGCCTCTGCCATGAGGTGCCCCCATTACCTTATCAAAACTTCGCCCAGGTGCCCAGACAGCGCGCCGTCTATGTACTCCTCCGTGTTGGCGAGCTTGGGGAGGAAAGCAGCAAAACTCAGAACGACGGCAGCAGAGGCGGCTTTACCCCGCTCCCCCCCGGGGCGGCGCCGGCCCCTCCGCACCGCCCCTCTGTCTGTCTGTGTGAGTGCGCCCGCCCCCGCCCCAGGGCCGAGGCCCGGCGCCGCCCTCGCCGCCGCCGCTCACCTGCATGTTCATGTAGCCGTCGACGGAGACGAGGTAGCCCTTGTACTCCATCCCCCACTTCAGCTTCACCATCACCGGCTTCCCCGTCAGCCCGTTTAGGAAGGGCTTGGGGTTGAGGGGCAGGCTCTGCCGGGGAGAACAGCCCGTCACGCCCCTCCCGCCCGCCCCGGGACCGTTACCGGGACCGTTACCGGCCGCGGCTCCCGCTCCCGCTCCCGCTCCCGCTCCCGCTCCCGGCCCCGGCCCCGGCCCCGGCCCCGGCCCCGC
>VZTV01032612.1:13686-54305 GCA_013400875.1 Anhinga rufa | reverse complement strand
TGTCCCCCGGCGGGCGCGGCGCGGGCGGCGGCCGCTCGCCGTTAAGGGAGGGTCCGCGCGTGGGGGCACGTGCGCGTCCGCAGGGCGCGCCCCGGCCGCGGCGCCGGTGCTGTGCTGTGCTCTTGGCCGTGGAGGGCCTCGGTCAGGCTGCTGACACTCCTGAAACGGCAGCCCTGCTCTAGCTGTCGTTTGTGACGCTCAGCCTTTGACGGGCAAATACGCTGAGCCCATGTTTGTACCGTTTACTAATTTGTCACGTCTACACTATCCTCTCCTACTACTCTATGTCTAAAGCCATCAAATGCCACAGTGCGTATTTATGTTCCTGCATACAGCATATTCCCTTCATCCTTAACGTATTGGACACTGAGTGTGGGAAGCATGCGCTCAGGAACTAACCTTTCTGTAACAGCTGCTACGTTGCTTGTGCGCTTTGCCTTCCAAAGGTCAGCCTAGTGCCCTGGCGTTGAAAGCAAAAACCGTCATTACCTGCTTAAATCTGAGTGTTTAATGCTGTTGGCTCAACCAGCTGTCTTCTCCAGATCCAGACTGTCCTCACGCACAGTGGTTGCGATACCTTTATGGATGGGTGGGAGCGAATAAGAGTTGGAATTGTAATTCTCTTTAATGGGCACGTATCAAACGTGCACTCGGATGCTTGCTTCCTCGATCATTAGAAATGAGCGTGATTTTCTTTCAGGGTGTTTTGGATGGGCAACAGAGACACCACCAGTTTTACACTAATAGTCTCTCTGGTAGCAAGCCTTGCTATGGGCCAGCTGGCAGAGTAACTAAGTTACAAGATTTTTGTAAGGAAGTCTGTGTTTAGACTGTGTATAGGAAAAGCATGAGCACAATGGGAAATGGTGTGTATAGCAAAATTTTTCATGCCACTTGGGAGTAAAGAATAGCTAATTTCAAGTGATAACATGTATAATGTAGCAGAATACAATGAGCTTAGAGTGAGCGTCTGGATAAAATCATACTGTGGGAGTAGTTTTTGCACTTTTCTGACAATTGCCAAGGATAAATGCGCATATCTGTGAACGGCAATATGACAGGTTTGGCACAGTATCTGTAAACAGCACTTCTTGTTTTTACATGTTGAACCAATTTTGATCACAACGTCTCCTACTCGTGTTGGGAAACCGTTTTGTGTACCAAGAAGTACAGGAGCAATTACGTTCAGCTTTTAATACACTCTGTTCCTCTGACAGACGAGTCAATATTCCAGCCCTGCTGTCATAAAGTTATCAAAAACCAGAAGAATTTCCCAGGGTCATAGATACCAGCATAGAATTCAGAGAGCAGGAGTGCTTGACTTCTAGTGGCCTGGTTGGTGCTTGAATTCACGCCTCAGTAATCTCATCAGCTGTAGACTGGGTCTGCAGCAATTTTGTGTGGCAGTAGGGTAGGAAGGAGTACTGAAAGCACAGAATGCATGACTACATCTGATGTTGTTAACTGCATAACTTGGTTAATCAGGAAATGAAATAGCTTTTGCTTTTTTCTCCCCACTGTGAGGAATTTGCTGTTTACCTTATTGGCTGAATCATTCTGACTTGGACACAGTTTGGTTATGCGGGTCTTTTCCTGACCTTCAGTACAGGGGTGAAGTTCACCTTTTGTCTTCTTTGTACTTCCCTGTGTAATAGGGGAAGTAATCGTTTGCATTCTTTTCTGCCTTTGGGTCAGGGTATTTAGACTGCTGCTCAACAGGAAATGAACAGGAAAGAGTTTTTGTCATAGATTAATCCAAACCTTAGGTCTTGGGTGGATGGATGGGATTTTCTCTTGCGGCTCAGGGCTGGGAATTTAGCACAACTGCCTACACTCTGTTCCTAAGGAAACACGTTAAGCATCTGGACATCTGACAGCAGCAGCATTTCTGGTGGAGGGACTCATTAGATGGCTTTATCTGTGTAAGTGCAAACACTCACCGACATCACCAACACGCCATGTCACCATAATGCCAGGCAGAGAGAGCTAGCCCTTGTTCTCTCACATTGCTGAGAGACAGCTGAGCTGCCCAGAAATATTTCCTGATTGAGCCGAGTTTGCTGAGACAGGAACCCCCTGCAGTAACCCCCATCTGCCTGCCATAAACACATTTCTTAAGGAAACTTTGAGAGCTCCCCCATGTTCCAGCTTCTGGGCTGCACGTTTAGTGACCATCCTGCACCTTTTCCTAGCGGTAGCCACTCCAAATGGGGCTTTGCTCTGCTGCACTCTTCTCCCACATCAAGCGAGTTACTTCTGATACCACGCAGTTCATCTCCACCAGAGCCATAGCAGTGCCAGCTTTGCCATCACACCGAAGACGCCGTGAGATGGGCATCGGTTGCGATCAGAGAACATAAAGCCACCCTGAAGGCACAGCTCTGAATTCGGAGTGGGGAGAGCTGAGTTAACGAAAAGGAAGCTCCACCAGGAGACAGTACCTTCGAAGGACAGGTTTGCATCAAAATCAGTCCAGTTTAGCAGCATGGGGTTAGCCCTGCTACGCGACGGATCAACCTCAGCTTCTGGTTCTGTTGGGTTCATAATTGACAAAGCCATGTAAGAACCTGCTGCTCTCCCCACACACAAACCTGTCCTAGGTGAAGATGTACCACTCTCCTTCCTGACTCCCAGACCGCAGTGTCTGGTTCTTGAAAATATTAGATGCCTCGGTCTAAGCTAGACAGTTCTTAAGTAGCCGTGTGCAGACCAGGAGTTAATTTCTGAAAAGCTCTCTCTTCTGTCTACTTGGGGATGCAGCGGTTATGACTCTCATGGACCTAGAAGGATTTTGAGGCTGTGTGCACCCTTGGAGAGTTTTGCTGCTGTAGCAGTGCTGCTAGAAGGAGAAGAGGATCTAGGACTCTGGCCAAATCTTGCCATGAAATAGATGTATTTTTCCTTGAGCAATAGGCATAATGGAGGATTTGCCATTGTAAATCATACTGTAATGGAAAATTTGCTCTTGTCCACAAATTTTCTGTAGAAAGTATCTGATGAAATTTTGTCTAAAAGTCATTTTCAATAAGAAATACAATTTTTTTGTATGTACAAAAAAATCTGTATCAGTTATCAGCTCTTGGTGACTTGGTAACTGCTGTGGCAGTATGTGTGGGTTGACAGCAGCCCTCACATGAGGTATAATCCTGACCTTCTGGGGCTTTGCCAGAATAAAACAGTTTCTCTTCAAGCAGTATTTTCACAAACATCTCTACCAATAAAACATCTTTTCTCTCTCTGTTGACGATTTGTCATTTTAATAACACCGTCTTTGATCAGATCTCCATGAAAGAGGAAATAACCGTCCACCTTCACCGTGGACGAGGACTGGGATCCCCGGAGGTATTGAAAAGGCGTATAGATGTGGTGCTTAGAGACGTGGTTTAGCAGTGGACTTGGCAGTGCTAGGTTAATGGTTGGACTCGATGATCTCAAAGGTCTTCTCTAACCTAAATGATTCTGTGATTTTTATGATCCAGTAGGTACTGATATCAGGCTTCAGAAGAAGAGAGGTCTTTAATTTCTCTCTGACATCCTAGGATCATCACCCTTACCAAAGCTGAGCTGTGCTGCACAGGTGGGTATACAGAATCCAAGTGCCAGGAGCTGCAAAACTGGTTAACCTGTTTCAGGTTTGATCCAACTAACATGTCTCTTCCCACACGCTGCCACATTCACATTTTGGTGCAAGGCTGTAGCCTAGAATAGGTGTTTGGTCTTGCTCCAACACTTGGAGCCAGCTGAAGGGAAGGGCACAGGGAGCCATAAAACCCAAGAGAGACTTGCTGCCAGCCCTGCATGCCCAGCGGTGGCTGGTGTGCCAATGTGAGGAAACACGAGCAAGGTGCAAACGTCTGTTTGGGGTGGACTTGCCCAGTGAGCAGAGATGGTGCTGTGAAGGGCTCCCAGTGCAGGAGGCAGGGGTGAGCCTGGGAAGAAGGGAACATGGTGTTTCTTCTTGAGTGGAGGATTTATTATGCTGTTTCAGATCAACACAATGCCTTTTGCCTGCAGAGTGATGTTGGTATGAAAAGAGATTTTGGGGGTGGTAGGTATATGCTAACAAAAGCCCAGGTCTTGATGGAGTCACAAAAATTTTTTGCTCCTCCCCAAGGAGGTTTGCTGGAGCGGCTCTGCTGTGAACCTGTCACCAGGCTGGGCTGTGCCAGCAAGAAGGGGCATGGAATGGGTGTTGTACAGAAATTACAGGACCATTAAAGCCTCCTTTTATGCATATTGAAAACCTTTATTTGTTTGTGCAAATAGTATTAAAGCAAATTATGCAGCTACACTAATGGGAGGCCCTTTAAGAATGTGTCTCTGAAAACACAGGCTCCTTTGCCAAGAAATAATGGGACTTCCTTAATTATCAGCTGTTATCTTCTGGTTCTGGCAAACTTCTGTTGCTTTATGTGCTGCTGTTTCTTTTATGCTTTGACATGAATGAATTGGAATTGAAATTATGTGCTGAGGAAAACAAAGTGATCTGTATAAATAATAAAATGGCATTCTTGTGNCATTGTGCAGAAGGAATTTGGAAACCGTGCTTTCATACAAACATCTTAATGGAAACTAATAGCTGGCTCCAAATCACAGAAGTGATTCAAGAGTTGGTGTTTTGAGAAATCTGAGCAGAGCTTGGAAAATCTGGCTGGTGTTGGGGGCTCTCTGTGTCAGGTGGCAAGCTGTATTTCAACAGAGGAGCTCACCTGCTTCTTCTCTTGTTCTGCTTCCAGCCACGCTGAAATTCCAGTGGTGGTGGTACAAACCTAACAACAGTTTCTAAACCTTAATAGTCCCTTATTTATGCTGAAGCTCTCTTGGACAAACAGTTACCCTGACAAACAGAGGAAAGTAATTTTAAACAGTGAATCTTGTATGGGGAGATGGGAAGAAGGAGTGTTCAGGCAACGTCACAGTCGGGTGGGTACATGAGTCACCAGGGGATCGCTGGTCAAGAGAGATTAGATGTTGTCCAAGAGGTTCCCTCACCGTTTCAGAGAAAGAGCAGAAGGAAACCAGCTGTAGAGGGGAAAGTAAGAGAGAGAAACACTGCTGGGTTAAAAGAAGAAGCTAAATCAGGATTCCTGAACTTCTTAGAAAACTCTTTCTGAGCCCAGGCAATATTCTGGAGAGATAAGGCAGAGAAATAGGAGCCCAGGCCCCAAAGAAACCAGTGAGTCATCAAGGCTGACTGGCAGCTGTAGGGACAAATATGTTCTGAATTCCCTCCATTGCACTCATTAGGCTCTGAATACGCTGTGGTTTTATTAATTTGGCCAGATAATGTCTATTTTTGTGATAGCCAAAGGGAAGAGTGATTTGGGGTTGGAGCCTCTGCGAAGTCTGCTGGGCTATTTGCTGTTTGCACCTCTCCCAGGGGAGCCAGAGGAGCTGCTCTCCTGGAGCAGCTGGGCCAGAAAGTCTCATTTCCAGGAAGGGGCTGGAGACAGAAAAAAATCCCCAACCCCCCAACTCTGAAAATGTTCCAGAGGCAACGTCTGCATTTCGTGTTTGACTTGAACCTGAGCCCAGGGCCCGTGTCTCAGCTGGGAGGCAGCAATCACTGCCCTGCATCTGAGACCAGTGACTTCTGCTTCTCCGATAAACTGGTGGTCCTTTCATGAGAGCCTCTCCAGGGCCAGGGAGTGGCAAAGGTCTGCTGTAAAATCAAAGGTATGTGTACAATCCTTCCCCATGGAGCAGGCTGAAGGAGAAGCTTTCATGCAGCCAGTTTCTGCTCAGCTACCAGAACCTCTGAGCATCTTATTGCCTGTCTGAAACAAGCAGGAGTCCAAGCTTGCGTAGGTGCACAAGCTTTTCTCAGACCCCACAAATGCAATAGGCTTAGCCTACCCCAGATAGGAAGGGTTACAGGGACCAGGAACTAACTGTGGGGATGGTCAGTGAGTTAGGACCAGATGCACAAGGCAGACAGCACGAAAGACTGCAGCGTGCTCAAGGCAAAAGTAACTCGAAAGTTCATGGTTCAACATGCATCTTCTGATACAAATCCAGGAGAGAGAGCATGGCTGTAGCTGTCTATGGTGGCTTTATGCCAACCATTCCCAAATTCCCAGTGCCCTGACTTTTATCCTTTTTGGGGCAGTGCCCAGCTCTATGTGCTGGGTGCAGTGGATCACCACAGAAATGCCTTTCTTCAAAATGCTTTAGGAGTTCAGTAAGTTGGCGTTTTGGTCAGCCAAGTTTCCACTGCATTGTGTCAATGGCAGTGGTGCTCACTGAGAGCAGCTCTACCTGCTTCATTTCTAGCCAGGAGGCTGTTGACGTGCTGGTGTTCCCTTGTCACAAGTGCTTTAAGTAACGCTTTAAGTTGCCATTTAGTTTGGCATTTCTGCCTTCATTTTGCTGAGTACTCTGTTAGATTGCTTATACAACTGCTATTTTTTTTCCAAAGTGCACAGAGGATGGGAGCTGGCTTCTCTTTGCCCACCAGGTGTTTCTGAGGAGGCAGCAGATGTGCTCTGGGCTTCCCCACTTAGGCACCAAGAGCCTGGAGAGCCACAACGAGTAATTTCAGTGCTCCCAATGGTGCACTGACAATTCCTGATGCTCCTTGCATGCCTCAGGTGACCTGGCCCCACTGCCACGCTGCTCCCTTTGGGCCCTTTTCTGTTCTTTGCAGTCTTTTATAGCAGCCACTGTTGCTGTCTACACTTGGCATGGGCAGCCTCAGCAGTGCTGCATGGTCTTAGAGGCATTTACATCCATTTGGTGCCTTCCTTCACCAGAGCAGTGTCTTCTGGGTTTGTTCAGCCTGGAGAAGAGAAGACTGAGGGGGGATATTATCAGTGTTTATCTGAAGGGTGGGTGTAAAGAGGATGGGACTGGACTCTTTTCAATGGCACCCAAGGACAGGACAAGGGGCAACGGGCACAAGTTCGAACACAGGAAGTTCCACTTAAATATGAGGAGAAACTTCTTTCCTGTGAGGGTGCCAGAGCAGTGGCACAGGCTGCCCAGAGAGGCTGTGGAGTTTCCTTCCCTGGAGACATTCAAACCCCGCCTGGACACGGTCCTGTGCCCCCTGCTCTAGGTGTGCCTGCTCACGCAGGGGGTTGGACAAGATGATCTCTTGAGGTCCCTTCCAACCCCTACCGTTCTGTGATTCTGTGACTCTCTGTGGCAATTTACACCGCAGTAGGTAAGTGGAGGGTGTTCTTGCAATAGGACCTGGAGGTGGTCAGTAGAGGACCCACTCTTCTGCCCAGGAATGCAGTGACAAGCAGACTTGCAAGAGTAAGTACTGACCAGGCGAGTGAAGGGAAGATCAGGCCCTGACCATGTTGTTTACTACAGTGCAGGATAGAGATATTTAAACTAGGTTGGGTAAGAAAAACAACTGAAAAAATCCTGCTTCTCTGGCAACAAACATATTCTGGTGTCTGAGCTGGCTTGCTCCAACCAGCACGTGCAAACTGTGGTAATTTGGAGGATTAGGGTATGTTCAAGGGTTAGACTGTGGCCACATTTCACAAGCATAGCAAAGGGTGTACCCTTAACAGAGACCATTTATTGTGATACTCAAGTCTTTGCTCCAAAGCTCATTATCATGTTTCCAGAAGAAACTGGTTTTTTTTAAATGAGGGAAAAGGAACCTATTTTTTTCCTAAGCACCATTCTTGGAAATTACCTCCTTAGCTAAAATTTTCTTGAAAAATATCAGCTTGGTGCACATATTTCCTGCTTCCAGGAAAGCTTTTATAGAGATCTGCCTCCTGTAAATGTTTCTACAGACAGTTAAAGGCTGCCAAAGTTAAGCCGCTAAGAAAGAGGAGCTTAGAATGAAAAACAGTGAAACCTTAATAATAGCATTGCCAACCTCACTTAATAAGCACATGCATTTAGTATGGATTTTGTATAATTAAGGCTAGATTAGTTACAAAACTATTCTACCATTTTTTTGCTACATGATAAACAAAGATTTAACATATCCATGCACAGTGTTCAATATTTTTTGGCAAATGTTGCATTTCCAAAATCATCCTTAAGGTTGTTTGATCAGTTGTAGGTTTCAATGAACTGATATTGATGTTCCTTTCACATGATGCTTCACATAAGGCAAGTGACTACTTGTTTTGACAGATTGTAAAATATATGTACTTAGAAGGGGAAAAGGGCTAGTTCGTACCTGTGACACTTTATGGATTTACATGCTTATGTTTATTGGACATAAAACACCAGCTCATCTGTGGCTTTGTAGGTTCTTGCTTTAAACGCTCAAGAAGCTCTTACCATTTTTTATCTCTGGGAAAGGAGATCTAGAGGATTAAATGATGCAATTAAAGATTTATTCAACAACAGACATCAAATCCACAGCTAAACAGTCTTGTTTAAGTTTAATTCACAGTACTATCATGTTGAGACCCCAAGAATTTTAATGGAGGTATGACTTTACATTAAGTAGTTGATAAGATAATTAACGATAGAGTCAAGTGGATGGCAATTCCCATGCCCCTCTGAACTGGGCTATCCGAGGAGAAGCATGGTCACAGCAGTGGGTGACAGTGCTTCTGTCCCAGCTTCCACCGGAGGACCCCAGCAGACACTTTACCCATCCAGGAGGTAAGAGTGGCTGGAAAACTGACTGCCATGGTACTTGTTCACCATAATTAACTGAATTTAGGTCTGTGGAGGGACTTTCCCACAAGCCCTGTTGACAATGACCTTTATAATACAGCTCTACTTTTTGTGGTGTTTGGGGAGCAACACTCACCAGACTTAAGAACCCGTATTTTGTGAGGGATCATTGAGGTTATATAGGACTGATCTCCATTCCTCTAATACGCTATTCATACAATAGATTTTCTTTATGGATCCATTACTTGCAGTGCTAAACTTGGCAGAATTTCAGGGAGTTTATTCTGAAAATAAAAAGTTCATCTGCATGAAATTGACTTTTTTTTCCCTGAATAGTCAACATCAGTAAATTAAGTATAGATGGAAAATACTGCAGACCAGTGTTTCTGTTGCTGAGCAAATATATGAGTATATAATAGCTGATACAAACAAAACATAACCTTTCTGATGTTGCCAAGATAATGGGCTAAAACGTGCACGCTAAGTACATCAATCGGAGCTGTAATGTCTTTAGCAAATGAGGGAAATTGAAGACCCTTTGCCTACATAACCTTTGCCTTCACTGGTTTTGCTTTATTCACATTTGGAAGTACACATCATCTCCAGGTCTGTTTATATAGCAGCAGGATGAAAGTAACGACTGTGCTTTCAAGGGCACAATGCCCCTGAGTTCCATGGGAACTGGATGCTAAATTATACTAAAAATTTATAGAGCACATATGACTCAGACTTGAGTTGTACATCTGAAATGTTGTTGTAATGAAAAGCATTGCTTAATATTTTTTTTTTATTTATAGCAAAGGCAAATCTATTTTATACAGTTTTAAAATATGTTTTACTTTTCATATTTTCTCTGGTTTAATATTCATATGAGTATTCCATATATATATATATATGTGGTACTACAAAACAATGCAAACAAAATCGTGCATATTAATGTATATTTCTGTGCTACCTATGTATATATACTCTATATTATTTAGTAACTCAGACATCAGAAAAATGTGGGATTCCACTGTGTCTGAGAGCACTGATTACTTTCACATGGTCAACAGATTAACCATTTAGTTGCAGGTATCAAGGTTGTCACTCAAACTGGCAGCACCTCAGAATAGCTAAAGCTTATCAAAAATTGTCTGGATTGGAAATGACAGCCATACATGCATGAATGCGTCTGTATGGCTGGAAAATTGTTGAAGTGTGAAGTGAAGAAGTTCACTTCAGTTTATTTTTTATCATAATTACTGTATTTCATGAGGGAACATTGACTTGCTGCATGATAAATACAAAGGGAAACAGAAAGAAACTTCATTCTCTTATCATCTTTGTCTCCCAAAGGTCACCACATTTGAACAAAGCATATTTTATTTCATTCCTTATGCATTTATGTAGCCATTTACTGTACTCTGTATAAGTGAAGCAGAATAATTTTTTGCGAGACTAATTAAAAGTTGCATGGTAGAAAATGTTTTTGTGATCACACCACCGTAACGAAATTGAGCTGCCTTTACTGACGTGTGCTCCATTTACTGGGTTTTTAAAACATATTTCCCACACTTCCAGTGGATCATTGTTTTTTAAGAGCAAAAACATAATAAAGGTTTTCCTCCTAAGCAAAGTAATATCCTTAATGAACATGTTTAGAAAAAAAATCATGGCAATTTATCTCATCTTTATTCTATCTGTTGTGCAGTCCTAGCTCTAGAGCATCTTAGAAAGCTTCCATGTCAAATCAAGAACAACTAAATTGTCCCTGGGTTAAGAGGGTTGATGCATAAAGTTTATTTGTCTCCATCCATGTGATGTTACAGTCACCTTCAGTCCCAGCATAAAGGACCAACCAGACAATTTTATCGGGGTTTACATTTCTGATTCCATGTGGAATAAGCATTTGGTGAATTGAAGAAGCCGTTAATTTAGTTACATGATTTCACTGTAGACTGTTAATGGAGTTGAGGGTTGCCCTGAGAAAGCCTGGAGGTTTTAGCATGACAAATGGACAAAACCAAGCTTTTATTATAAAAAAAAAAATCAAATCCCCCAAGTTAGCTCAAACCACAGTCAATTTTTCCCAAAGACTGCCATAGGGAGGACAGGACTTAGCTCTGTGGCTGACCTTTTTGAGGACAAAATCATCTACTGAAGAAAGGGGAAGATCCAGCTTTAACTGACACAGAACTCCAAAGTGCCCATTTGGCTTCCACAGAGAATTTGTGAAGTTTTTTTTCAGGTGTTATGTGCCTAATTAAAATGGAAGAATTAATACTGTCTGGGTATATACTCAAAGACAACTGCTGTATCTGAACAGTGGATAAAATGTTGATAATAGCAAAAGTTCATGCTATGCCCCAAAAGACTAAAACATGGCAGCTTTGATGCACTCTGTCATTATAGGCATGGGGTTGGGGGCTGGTCTTACCCCAACTACTGGTCCAGCAAGTGGCCTTCAGCAGGTTGTGAAATTCCCGTGTGCAAAACAGGAACATATTTTATTATACTGACCATCACCATGTTATTTTATTGATGTTACAATGGCACCTAGAAGACATGCAAGACTGAGGCTCTGCCGTGTGGGGCACTGACAAACATGAAGAAGGTACCCTGCAGAGATATCAAACCATGGGTGGGGAAAAGGAAGCATCATTTAAAAGGTGGAGAATGGAGGTAAGAAAGGTAACCTATAATGCTCTACCTGCCATTCAGGAAATGAAAAAGGCATTGCCAGGATATATTAGTTTTTGTTGCAAAGCTGTAACTGTCTGAAGTGCAAACCCATACATATATTTTTCCCTTCTCTGTGGCTGACTGCAAGAGGGAAGACGAAATGCCTTCCTTCCCAAATGAGTGCAAATGGCCCTGAGATATGGATAGATATGGGATTGTCAACTCCAATTAGTTGGTGAAATGACCTACTGTACTTCTCTTCTATAGGTATTACAAAAGCCGTTCCGCCCATGAATTAGGCATCGGTGAGAAGCTGAATTTAAGCCCACTATTGTATGGGAATGTCCACTCCGCTTTGCCACACTAAAGACATTCAGGCAGGCAGAACACCGTCCGCCGACTCATTAGGGCATACATTAGAGGCAAACTCGCTGCGCTCGCCATGAACCCACAGCGCTCTCTTGAATGGTAGCCCTTGGTGGACTCTTGCAGGGCAGGCCGGTTCCCACAGCACCCCGCTGATCCCCTGTGAACAGAGTCGCAGCTCCCCGCTGGCTGCAGAAATGGATTGCTTGCCCCATCGTCACCCGCCACTGACAGCCCTCATAATAATAACCTGCCCGGGAGGCGAGGGATGGGGACGGGTTTCTGACAACTCATTAGCCTGAGATACGGTCAGTTCCTGCCAGGGATTGCCACCACCACCACCACAGAGAGAGCGGGACGATGCTGGGCAACACCAGTCGGACTCTTTTGGGGCCATCCTTTCCCGAAAAAGTTACTTTTGTTCTCAGAAAGGAGCACCTGCAGAGGGTGGCTCCATGAAGAATCCCGAGTGAGGAAAAACCAGAAAAAATTGGCAGTGCAAGTGCTGAGGAAAAAATGAGGCCAGCAGGGGGTCGTATGATACTACAATGAAGCCACAGCTGCTCAGAGGGATAGGAGGCTGCCTTCGCTCAGGCACACACTCACACATCCTTGGCTATTGAGGCAGCAGTCCAGTTCTGAGGACCTGGTTCTGATTTCTGTAGTGCTGTCTCTTCCTCCTGTGGCTTCACCAAGACTTCACGATCAAGGTGTCAGTCTGGGAAAAGAAGTCAAGAAAAGAACCGGGAAGACTCTATTAAATATTGCTTTTCACTGTTCTCTGCAGTTTGTCATTTAAAATCCAGGTGCACTGAACTACCCTGTGATTTTTTGGCCCAGTTGAGAACTACGCGTGGGATCCTGCCCACTCCCCTGTGTCACTGAAGTGGTAGACAGGGCACTTCTGAGCCTGGCAGAAATGCTCTTGGGGTGTAATTGGTCTATGAAAACCACCAACTAGAAGTTCCTTGGGCTGGATCAGCAGGAGGGGATGTGGAGGCCTGTCCACGAAGATCCATTTTTTTCTGGCTGTCATGGAATGTTGTTACCTTACCTGCAGCTTGGAGAGTGATGCTTGCAAAGGAGAGATCTTCACTCAGAGCAATGTGGAGTAGATCAGTCACTACAGGCAAGAGATTCCCTTGCTTCTAATGGGATGGGAGCAAGACATGGGGAATCTTAAAGAAGATCACATATGTCACCTTTGCTACATATATCTTGTGTGATATCAGAGGCAGTTTTCCATGCAAATTGAAACCCTGAACTGCTTGTCCTCTAACTGCTGTTTTCAAGTTTAATCATTAGACTCAGAAAGAGCAAAACAGTTTATTTATACGGTCTTTGGCTGCATACTGGTAGACAATGAAAATTTCATGAGTTTTCTACAAAGTTTAGTGAAGAAACAAGAAATGGCTTTACTAAGAGAAGTAATTTTCAGCACTACTGTGGAGAAATGCCGTGTACCAGGAATGGAGACAGTCACTCTAAAACAATTGCCAGCAATACCCAATTTGACAGCAAAGAAAGTAAAACCCAATTCAGGCCATAAATAAGTAAATAAAAAGAATCATCACAGTGTGCTGTTCCCATAGCTCAGCTGCTTTGGAAATAAGAATGAAGACTTTCTGAACCACAGCTCTCAAAGTACTCGAGCGTTGTGATCAGGGAAGGCAATGGCTATTGCTAAAGTTTTGGGGGGATGTAAAATCACAAGGAAACAACTTATGTTTCAGAAGGGACGGAAACGGAAAGGGATGAATCCACATGCCATGGTCTAAAACTGTGTTATTTTATTGTTTCTGTCTTCTAAGCAATCTGTCTTGTAGGCAGGACTTAAACTGTAGGAGATAAAGAGATATTCCAGGCACTCTGGAGAAGTTCCAGACCCGCTAATAGTTCCCCTTAGTTATGGAAACAGCAACACATAGTAAATCATATTCAAGGCCAGCAAAAGGTTTTTAACAACTTTATTAATGAACTGGAAAGGGAGGAGCATGTCAATGACATTAGCAGAAAATGTTAAATTTGGATGTGCTGCAGGCAGAAAAATTGCTCAAAGACACATGTGGAGATTAATATGATCAGACAGAATTGATACAAAGTCATTCAGTTTCAGGAACTACAACTGTTGAAAAGAAAGCCAAATATATTCATCTAGGTTTTACATTGCTCCTCACAACACACGCAGTGTCTCCAGAGAGCCAGAGGAACTGACCTCTTGTAAAAATAGAGGCCCAACAGGTGGACATCAAGGTGACATCACCTGCTGGCATGCGACAGCTGGTACTGTCCCACATAGCTATTGATGGAAAAAAGTGAAAGGAGAGAAAAAGAAATTAAATTAATCCAAATGAAAAGGCTAGCTGACTTGGTCTAAGGCTGTGGTGAGATAATGCTAAGTAAACAAGGCATGCGTTGTTCACAGAGTGTCTTGAGAAAGACGTGAAAAAAAACCCTAGATGCAGTCCTTCATGGGAGACTCAAACAGGAGAGCAAACAAATGGCTGTGGATGTGGATGTGTGCTTTGTCAAAGGAAGGGAAAGTCAGAGTCTGCTGTTGGGATAAACCACAAAAGTATCTTGTTCTTCCCACCAGGAAGACTCAGTTGCTAGAGGGAGAAACTCCTAACTTTGTGAAGAAGGAATTATGATCAGTGGTGTCGGCAGGAGTGCAGCTGGGGTTTTGTACACAGTAAAACAGCCCTGGGAGGGAGGCAGCCACATACAGCTGAGAGGCTTTCCTCTGGAAGCCTTCCTCCAGAGGATTCAGTGTCCAGTTTTCTGGAGCAGATTCATATTCCTGAATTGCCTTTATGCACACAGTACAAAGCAGAGAACAAGCTTTATTATCTATTTCCAAGCGACTCTGGCTTACCAAACTAATATCAAAGAAGCTTTCTTCAAGTACTAAAAACTTGCTTACGCAGGCAAAAAAAAAAATGTGAGTGTGAAAATGCACATTCTGTTGGATTTTTTATTTGTCTTTAAGTGTTTTGTTAATAATGATCTTCTTGGGTGTGGAAATTTCTTCTAGGATGGAAAATACTGATCTTCCTGGAGATGACTCTATTTTTGAATTGCGTTCAAATTTGAAAGTGGTTTCACTCTTGCTAAAGGCTGTTGTTTGAAGTGGTTGCTGCAGTTGCACATCGATGAACTCCAGCTGATAGTGCCACATCTTCCAACAGTACAGCCATAACTAGAAAAAAGGTGCTTTGCTTCCAAGTTAATTTTCAGCACTGAATTTGAAATGGGCTCAAAAAGACTGAGGAAAAAGAAAATACAAAACTTGACTGGGCCAAAAGAGACAAGGTCCAAAGGAGCAAAGATTTCAGCATTGCATCTCAGAGCCACTAGCAGAGCTGTGTTGGTTGCAGCCCCCCAGTGACACATGTATCTTAAAATCTCAAATAAAATATCAGCACCAACTTTCTCCTGACTGTGATCCAGTCCACGGATTTGCAAGTGAGGCGGAGTTCAATGTTTGAAGCCAAAAGTGCCTGGTGAGTCTGGAGGGAAGCGAGTCAGCAGGAATCCACAGAGGAGGATCCTTTAGAGGAAACCGATGCTAAGGGCCACCGCCTCTGTGAATGCAAGGAACAGTGGCTCATCTGATATTCCTCAGGGCAAATGAAGGAGCTGATGTTACTTTTCCTAGTGCGTGAACAGCTCCACTTTCTGGGTGTGTGTTCAAATGGAAGTATACAAGACAAGGAAAAAATGGTTTCAGGAGATGTCTTCCCACTTTATGATATGAAGGCTCTGTATAAAATGTATTTTAATAATGTTTGGAAAGCCTTCACAGCGAGCCATTTTGGTATGTTCCACTGAAACTACGTTTCAATGGGAAAACAAACATGTAAAGAAAAAAAGAGGATGTTTTTCAGACTCTCCAGGAGATGTTTTTGGCTTTGGTACACTTCCTTCCAAGCCCATTATACACTCTTTCCCGAAGTGAAAGCACTGCAGCAGTCCAGAAAAGTGGCCAGCCCTAAGTTTGTGGTGCCATTTCTGACCTCTCATAATATTTCAGATACCTCAGATATTTCTCCATTAAGCTCTCTGAAGGCAAGAACTGCTAAATCACATCTGTAAACCAAGGCATGGAGAATTCTTTACATGTGTAAAATTCCTTCTTATTGTATAGAAAGAAATAGTTTACGGACTGCTTCAAGTACAAGGCAGTACTCACCAGAACAATAGGAATAGTATATACAAGCCTCTTAGCCTTGGTGATCTTGTTTGGCAACAAATGTTTGAATGGCTTGACTGGATTACTTGAAAGTAACTAAATTAAATGCTGTCTTTTGTTCATCAGCTGGGAGATTTCTTCTAAGCACTCTACTCCAGTCCTGAAACATCTGCAGATAAATGAGAAAAGGAAAAGAAGAAAATAGCACATAAAGGGGCTTTAAATCTCTCTTAAACAGAAATGCAAATGAAGGGATTCTGGCAAGCTCAGGAGATCCCTGCTCAGGGAGGTTGATGCTGTAGACTGGGTAAAAGTGATATGAACATACATTTCTAAAAGCATCCATGTCACCCAGAGCTGCAAAACTGGAAGACATCTATGATTATATTCAGAATACATGATCAATTATAATTTAGTATTTTTATAGGGAAGTGTCAAGAGATCAGGTCAGAATCTGCATTCTCATGTGCTAGGCTGAATTCACACATAGGACGCTCTCCCGAAAGCTAGTGCCCTCTGGAAAGCTTGAATTTCTCTCATAAAACTATACTTGAGATATATGAAACATACGAAGCTGTGTACATCCATCAGTGGATGGGTTGGAGTGCTGTCTGACATATTTTCAGACTTATCAAGCTCCATACATTCTTTGTGCACTCCTGCTGAGTTGGCAAATCCCTGGATTAATGCCTGCACCACACCACTGAGTGGAAATGCTCGTGTATTTTATTTCCTCCAGTGCTTCCTGCATCATGTCTGTACCCTGGTCAGAGGCATTGCTGCTCTGAGCCCTGTGGTTGCCTAGTTCATGATCTCTGAGGTCCAGCAACAGAAGATCTGGATCCAAGGCTCTGTGTCGCAGCCATGGGGTAAACCTCACAAGATTTTTTTCCTGGTCATTTCCTTTGTTTTCCACGTAGAACTTTTGCTCAGGTGAATTTTGCCAGCTCCCCAGCTCCCTGTATGGGCCCTGGCTTTCCTGACCTCTCTCTCAGCAGGGAGCTTGGACCATGCTGCACCTTCTTCCCAGGCTGCTTCATAGCACTGGCTGCTCCAGTCACTGCAAATGTGCAGCGCCGTCCCATGGGCACATATTTCTGAACAGGACAGCCAGCCAGGCCTGTGCTCGGCGGGGGCTGTAGACAGACTCCCTCCCCACTGCAGCTGAGTGCCACTGCCCTCCCAGGCATGTCATCCCACCTGCAAGTGCTGATGCCCATCACGGGACCCTAGGCATACCATGTTCTTACATGCTCAGAGGTAAATGTTGAAAGGTGTGTTTTCAGAATTACTAGCCATTTTTGTCTGAAGCATCTGCTGTGCTGTGTGCTTTCTTGCTGTCTCTTATTCCCTCAAACAAGGAAGAAGCCAAGGTTTTGTGAGCCAAGTATAATCCCGTTTACATGATGCTTTCAACTCCTGTATTACTAGTTCAAAGCATGTGTCCAAATTTAGAAGCAAGACTAATACAACCTCAGGCTTTGCACTCATCAGATCTCACTAATTAAGCATGTTCAGGCCTGGTCAGTACTGGATGGAAAGCTGTCAAAAAATTATCTGCCTTAGCTAGGAGTGGTCTCAGAGGCTGCAGGTGATGCCCTTCTCTCAGTAATCAACTACTGTCCTGACCATGCTTAGCTTGTGAGTTTTGAATGTCTGGAGCAGAATTTAATTTAATTGTGTGCATAGTACTTCACACTAATTTTTCCATGCAGAGAGGGAAAGCCAGCCTGAAGACCAGCACAGGGCTACTTGGCATTTAAATCCCAAAATTCCTATCCAGAGAGAAGGACTTTGATGCTGCAGAACATGTGCTGGCCATCTGCACAGTACCATCTCCTAGTGCGATTCCCTGAATACATAATGGAAACGCTGATGTTTCAGGCTGGGCTGGTGCAGATGTTCATTTATAATCAGTAAAATACTGAAATATTTTTTGCTAGAGGAAGGTTGTTGATTGAGGGGTCAAGCTACAAAAAGGAGAATGATTCTCTTCTTTCCTGTATTCCCTCCTGCTTATCCATCTGATCCCTACTCTCATCTGGCCGTGCTGCTGTTACACACTTCTCACATTTGAGTGAAACTCATCCTCTGTTTAAATGCCTATCATGAGACCTATGAACGACCTGTGTAAGGCTTCAGTATGAACCAGACTTATCACTTCACTGCTGATAGCTGAGTTTAGCCCTAAAGAAGGTTTTGCAAACAGCTTAGGGATGGTCATTACAATGCAAGCGGTTGTAATAAACCACTTTACGTAGAAGACACTATTTTACCAATGACAAATGCTCTACAATTGCAGAAAAGTTAGTACACATACACACAAAACTTTACAGCAGACTTTCTGCTACAAAGCTTTAACAACTCTGCAACTCCCTAGCTATGCTGCAAACACAAAGCTTGGCCCGTCAGATGACAGAGATGCCCACAAGGGTATTGATACCAGGATTTCAGCAATAATCCCTTACAAAGCATGTATGGAAACATCTTGACTGCTGCAGGAAGAGAAAATCTTGGCTGGGGCAGGTACCATCCACCTTCAGTCTTTCCAAACAGAGACATCATCATGTTTCTGGTAAGGTATCAAACTATCACCCTTACAGAGGGTTAGGCTTGGGGGTAACTTTTCCAGTATGGATTCCTTCTTCTCCTCTGCTCTGGCCATGTGCCCTTCGGTAGAAACTGCTTAATCTGATGAGCCTTGCTGTGAATCCTTGCTGTGTCGGGGAAGCAGGAGCCCAGCAGCGTGGGATGCCACCATCACCGCAGGATGCCACCATCACCGTGGGATGCCCCAGCACCTTTTCAAGCCACAGGAGGGAGGTACACACACTGGAGGGCTCCCACACCCCGGTCCCCGCTCAGTCCCCTTGCCACTCAGGTGGACTCCCCCAGCCTCTCAGCCCGCCACACATGCCGTCTCCTTTTGTAGACCTGTCAGTCAGGATAACGTCCTTGACCAGGCAAATCACAGCCACTTTTCAGCTGGAAACAATGCTTGAGCCACAACACGGCATTGTGCTCAAAGCGGATTACACAAGCAGGGCTGTCTGCCTGGCATGATATTATTACATCAATAAGACTTTTCTTTCTCCCGGAAAACGTAAGCTCTGTCATCTTTTCACAAAGAAGCCCAATGCCAACCTGATGCCAGGCAGCACTTTTAGCAAAACACTGCTGCTTTTCTTGGAAAGTGCTAACAACTATGGCTTGCTCATGACAAAAGCGACAGGGGGTCCTGTGGGGAGTGAGGGGAGAACTTCATCAGTGGTCCGGATTCCTCTTTCTAAAGCTGATGGTGAGCAAACCAAAAAAAGTATCCATGTGAGCATAACTCTGCCCTGATGCAAAGACCTGCCTTGATGCAAAACCCTGCCCTGATGCAAAACCTTGCCCTGATGCAAAGGCCTTGTGTGGCGGCAGAAAGCCTCCAGCCAGCCGGTGCATGCAGCAGAGATGGTCCATGGATGGTGGGGTTCGTGTCCCTGCAGCATCAGTGGGTCCGTGTCTGGCGCTGATGGTGAGGCAGGAGAAGGAGGAGGAGGCCAATGGTAGCAGCAGCAGAAAAATAGCATTTGCCAAGAAATATCTTTCACTATTTCAGGGCTGCATTTCTTGCTGCTCCTGAATGCTGTGGAGACCTTAGCTGCTGGCTGACGACAGGGCAGCAGCAGCCAAAATGTCCCCCCAGGTCAGCTTATTCCTCTCAGTCCCTGGGTTTGTTATATTCAACAACTTCTAGATGCATTTTTTCCCCCTGAAGCAATGTTGCATCACCATTGCCTTGCACCCTCTGTTATCTCTGGCTCATCTGGGCTATTTATTTCTCATGACATAATTCCAATCAAGTTTCAGAGCGCTTGATTCCTGTAAAGCAGCATGAAAAGGCTGTCACTGCTGTGCCTACTGATTGTGGATTAAAACAAACATTATTCCATCTGGCTACATCAATCTGTCATGTTCACCCATCTGTGGTTTCGCCTGTCAGTTAAATTCATTTATCATTAGAGTAAATCCCTTTCAAAAAAAGGGAAATGGAAAGTGAGGCCATTTGTTAGGTTGAATTGAGTTTAATTTGAGATGCCTGCCTGAATCTACCCAAGGAAATTTGTGAGCAGCATTCTCAGCCTGTGCTGGGAAATGTGCCTGTCTGCACAGATACTGGATGTATCTGCTTGCACAGGAGGGCTAGAAGACAAGCCAGATATGTGCCCAGGTATTGCAGGAAGATTGTCTGAGGGACAGTCTGGTCATATTTGTTTTGTGCACATCAAGAGAAACCCTACTGAAACCAGTGCAGGGCATCGATATAAATCTAGCACATGCCTCATCAGGAGGCAGTGTGTTAAAAAATGCTAAGTCACCGTAGGTCCCATTTTCAAAGGTGACCAAGTAGAAGAGGCCAAGGTTTACTGCTGCCTATCAGCATCTGTAAATACATATGTTCACAGTATAGAATCTATGATCTTTCACGCAGATTTTTCCCATCCTCTCTATTGTTCATCTATGGGTTGTATTTCCAGAAAATAATGCTCTTCCCAGTCTGAAATGATCTAATCCTAAATCTTGCAGTCCCTGCTGGCCTGGCAGTCTCTCCATCTCCTTCATGAACTTTAATCTTCTCCTTGTAAGAAGTGAGGCCACTGACATTTGCTAATTTGATGATCAATTGCCACCTTCTGCGTGGTACCTACTCTCCCTGGGTCAGTGTTTTGAAGCTGCTTGCACACCTTCCCTTACAGATAGGAAGGGGCTTGGAGCCTTCACACAAGCCAGAAGTCCTGGTTGCCTTGAGATGGAGCATGTGCGTGATGCAGCCGAGCACCAGTATTCCTGTGTGCCCCTGTCCTGCAGCAGTGCTTGTAGCATCCCCAGGCACTCACCACCTTCCAGACTTGAAGAGGTGACCCAGAACTGGACCAGAGATGCTGGATATACACTGAAATAAACCACTGAGCCTCTGAACATGAATAAGCCAGTCAGCTGTAGTTCATTACCATCTTAGTCATTACTTTGCAAATATTTGGACTTCTGCCAGAATTCATCAACATATTTCTGGATTCCGGGAGTGTCAAGAATTCATACCAGCTGTTCATTAGTCACTGCTCACCACTCAACTTGCTCACGCTAGGAAACTTTGGTGTTTGCTTAGGGAATCAGAAACCACACTGGCTCACCCGCCAGGCACTCCGGTCACAAAGGTTCATTAGTGGAACAGGTAGCCAAAAATTTGTAGGACACCCATAGCTAGAAAATTATTTGCCCAGATAGTCAGCTAATGTTTTTAAAAAACCCAAATGTTTCAGATTCATTTCCGAAAACAACACACACTCTGCTGCATGACTGCCCTGAGTGGCTCTGACCAGGAGATCTGCACAGGGCTGGTACTAGGCTCCTGCCTGTCACTTAATTGCTGTTCAAAGCCTTTTTGAATGGCTACACAGCATTTCAGGGGTACTTCAGGGCCTAAAGTCCACACTGAACAAGGCTCTGGAGCAGACCCCCAGAATAAGCTCCTGCTTCATTGCATTGCTGCATCTGGCTCTGCCTCATGAGGTGACCTGACAGCTTTACCCAGCTTCACTTGTTGTTCCTTGAAGGTGAGGCTCATACGCTGAGGCAGCTCTGAGCAGGAGCCAGCTGCTTCTCAGCAAGGACTCATATTTGATCAGACCAGCCTCAAAACTTACCATCACCCAGTGATGGGGCCAGCGCTCTTTGAAAGGAGAAGGTAGAAGAGGTGGCGCAACATGATCGAAACAGGATACCTGGTCCACTGCAGAAGTACATCAAAGTCCCCAGTATGGGACTCAATGTGCAAGCCTTGCACAGACATATTCCCCAAAGACTTGCACACTCCTGCAAGGCTTTTTTTGAAACTGAAGAGGCTGCAGCAGCTGCTCCTTTCATATTTTGATCCGAAACAAGTAAATGGCCACCTCCCAGCGACTGCTGTGTGCAGCTTTGCCAAAGCTGCTGCCTGCCTTGAGTCACCACAGAGTGGTAACGTCAGCTGGTTCTGGACAGGTTCCCTCCTCAAAGACAGCTATTCGTTGGCTTTGTTTGGTGCCAGCATCTCCTTTCTCCTCTTTCACATGCTCCTTCAGTGTTACAAAGTGCGTGGCCCTGGCTTACCCACTAAGCACTGACCAAGGGGATATACTTTTGCAAATGAGCAGAAGGCCCAGCTCAGCTTCCTTACCTTTGTTCTGGGCATTCTTGTGCCAGTGGGATGGCACCTTCTGCCCTGGGCCTTCTGAGGATATAGAAGAGGGAGGGTGACTTCTAGGAGATCTCTTTATGTTAGGAGAATCTGCTCCAAAAGGCAGCATTACCTGGTTCTGATATTTTGGGTTGGATGTTTGTAGATGTTGGTCATTCACAAGAGGTAGGTTTGGCTCTGGATGGAATATCCCCAGCATCTAGAATTTTCTTCCATAAGCCCACTCATGCCCATCTTTGCTGAAAGATCTCAGGTAGGAAATTGCCGAGGAGAAGCTAAATGGTAAATGTGGAGTCCAGTGTACTATATTCTGCAGATGAAAGGAAATTGCCTCTATTACAGGGAGATAAAGAAGATACAAACATAAAACTTAACTAAGTGGTTGATTTTCTCCAGTCAGTCAAAAGGAAAGCTTTAATTTCCCTAGAAAGGACAAAAGAAAGAAAAAAGCACAGCCCAAGGGAAGGGAGGAAAGAAAGACATTAAAAAACATAAGACGGTGTTTCCTATTATGAAAGGGGCTTTTCTGAGACATAATGCTCAGAACTACACTATTACAAGATTTCTTATGATTTACGGCAAATCTTATAGCTGACAGAAAATATTTGATATAATTCAGTTAATATTACAAAGGGTCTTTGGAACAAGCTAGCACAAGCTTTAAACTTTTAACTTAAGATAAATTAAAATTCTTACTCCAAGAGCCCATAAAGACAGCGCATATCTGAGCAACATCATGAATGTTACATTTGCGTATGTGGACATACGCAAACTAGTTGCTTGGTTTGGGGATTGTTCTTTAGTCTTCTTTTTTAGAATAATCTTGAAAATTAACTAGGGAAAAGAATCCCAAGCTGTGTTTCATATCCATTCTTGCTTTTAAAAATACAAGCAATCATTGCTGCTCACTAAACACTAAAATCTGCTGTCAGACAGTTCAGTGTCAATCCCACCGGACATCGCTTTTCATAAAATACAGAGCTTCTGTGCATAGGAGGCCACAGACAAACCCACATAATTGCTCACTGAAAAAAACATTGTCCCAAGATAGAAAATGTAAATCACTGCACTGAAGATGAAGACTAGGGACTAACCCTTCACAACTGCAATCTAATGAGCCACTGTTGACTTTTCTCCGGGTTCTGATTTGAACCTCTGTTCTTGGTTCTGCCTCTGCCTTCCTTTGCAGGCTGGGATAATTTGATTACTTTCATTGTCTCCACATTCCCATTCATAAAATATATAAAAAATTACATATTCCACGTTTCCTTGCCTTTCAAAGAATAGCGAAGTTTGCTCAGATTTAGTGATGTATTGCTGCAGCAACTGGGAACGTTCTGTATGTTAAATAAAGCAGCAGATCAAAATGAGTATTAGTTTCTGTTGGAACACTTTAGAACAAAACTTTTAGTGAAATGGCTTAAAAAACTTGGTTTCAGACACATATAAAACTTTACTTATTTAAGCCCTTATAGAGGAAAACAAGTGACTCATTTCTGCTTCTTCCTTTTCTCTGGCCTTTCTACACTACAAAGGAGAAATAAAGACTATAGGGTAAGGGAGATACTTCAGTTTAGCTCAGCAAAAGTGAAGGCAATATCGCTTTATATATTGAAGGATCAGAAGAGAAAGAAAAGTTACCCCTATAATTCCCTTTAAGCCATATCAAACCCCCAAACTTTTTCTGCTTCAGTCCAATCTGGAAAGGGAATTCATGGCCTGAAATGTGTTTAGACATATTTTCATTAGAAATTATTTTCTTATTAAAATCAGAGACTTTTCAAACACATCAATATGTTTTTATTGAACGAGAAATCCTTTTTCATCTGACCTCATTAGGCACTACTGCTGACATGGCAGTCCCATGCTAGATACATGTATTGAGCTGGTGGCTTCATGCTTTTTTCCATTCTCCCTTTCATCACCTTCTTCTCTCCTTTGTTCTTTGGCAGGTTTCTGAACAGCAGCTTGTTTTTCTTGGCTGCCGCTCAGAAGCGTGAGTTGACATCGGATCACTGGATCTCATCTTCTTTGATTTCAGACCTATTTTAAACCCATTAAAAATCTGAGCCATCTGTCCTGTGTTGTTCTGTCTCCTGCCTGATTTCCAGAAGCTCAGACATATTTAGGCAAGGGCAGTAAGGTGCCAAAATACCTCCCAGTTTGTGGTCTGAGGTTTGTCCTGGCAGTCCCGTCCCTTGCAGGGCGCAGTGCTGCGAGTGCTGCAGTTACACAAGACTGCTGGAGTCCATGGCCGGACCCTGGCATGAAAAAGGGATCTGGGGGCACCCCATGTCCCTGCAGGGTTGTTAGAAACTCCCTCCCCAAAGCAGTGGTTTCTGGAGGGCATCGGGGGCGGATGGGGTTCAGAGCTGTTGTTTCAGTCTGTAGACTCCTGTAGACATTTCTGTGCCAGGTAACTATAGCAGGGGTAGGATATCACTGGCCTACAGGACCAGCAGGAACTCATTCCCACCACCTGGAACAGCAGTGGTCCTTGCAGGACATGGGGAGAATTTTGTTACCCCCTTGCACTTGGGAAATCCTCCCCTTGCTGATGGTGAGGTAAAGCCCTGGCCTCCAGCCTGGCTGCCAGACTTTTCACAGAATCACAGAACGGTAGGGATTGGAAGGGACCTCGAGAGATCATCTTGTCCAGCCCCCTGCATGAGCAGGCACACCTAGAGCAGGGGGCACAGGACTGCATCCAGGCGGGGTTTGAATGTCTCCAGGGAAGGAGACTCCACAATCTCTCTGGGCAGCCTGTGCCACTGCTCTGGCACCCTCACAGGAAAGGAGTTTTTCCTCATATTCAAGTGGAACCTCCTGTGTTCCAACTTGTACCCGTTGCCCCNCCTCCCTCGACCTGCTGGCCACACTCCTTTTAATGCAGCCCAGGATACCATTGGCCTTCTTGGCCACAAGGGCACAGTGCTGGCTCAGGGTCACTGGCTGTCCACCAGCACTCCCAGGGCCTTCTCAGCAGAGCTGCTTTTCAGCAGGTCATCCCCCAACCTGTACTGGTGCGTGGGGTTGTTCCTCCCCAGGTGCAGAACCTTGCACTTGCTTTTGTTGAATTTCATGAGGTTCCCCTTGGCCCAGCTCTCCAGCCTGTCCAGGTCTCGCTGGATGGCAGCACACCCTTCTGGCCTATCAGCCACTCCTCCCAGCTTGGTGTCATCAGCAAACTTGCCGAGGCTACACTCCATCCCTTCATCCAGGTCATTGATGAATATATTGAACAGGACTGGACCCAGCCCAGACCCCTGGGGTACACCACTAGTTACTGGCCTGCTGAACTTCTGACAGCTTCCATCCATGGCTCTGCCTAAGTCTCACAGTCACTCCAGCTGTTAGAAATGTCTAAATTTATCCTTTATGAAATGTGAATAAATAGTTCTTATCGGCTTGCATCTCTCCAGATGTTTGGGGATCTCATCTGTCAGGAATGTATTTAGAATTTTGCCCAATGCCAAAATCACAAAGCTATAAAAAAATATTCCCAGCCTTACTAACTCCTAGATCATTCTGAATTTTCCTCTTAAGCACTGCTTATCTCTCTTCATGCTTTTCCAGTGCTTTCTGGTTTTAAACCAAGGAAGAACATTATCTCAGTCATAATTCAGTCATTCAGTGTCCCATCTCTGAGAATGGCCAAGACCTGGTGAAGAGCCAAGTAAGCCCAGAATGGAAATCTATTAAATTATTTGACCATAGTTAGAGATATTCCCCAGAGTTTAGTGTCTGCTCTGTGTCTTAAAAAAGTTTTTGATCCTGCCTATTGCTACAGACTGTTCATTCATATACAACTATGTATGTGTTTATTTGTTTCCCTTAAAAATCTTAGCTCTGCAGGTCAGCACATTCTGTTTTATTGTTTGTAAAGATACAGAAAGTGGAAATGGGAAAAGGAGTCTCTCATCTGTCTCGCTCTCTCAGTGCTGTGATATTCCTATATTATCCATTATTATGTTTTTTAATGGAGCTGGAAATCCCCTAAACTCCTTTCCTTTCTTATTTAATTTCATTTTTCCCGGCATTCAGTTATGATTTTCTTCTGCTCAGCTGTGCTGTACACTGTACTGCCTCAAACAACCACACCATGGCTCATATACTGTCAGTATACCATCAGTATTTCTCCCCAGTTGTTGTTGAGCCAGATCAGACTTAGTCCTCTGTTCATCTAGCAGAGGTCTATCGTCCCCCTTTGATTCCTCCTGCTCTTCTGTGAATCCCTTCAGCGTGTCAGCATCTTTCCAACACTGGGGTTCCCAAGGCTGTGAGCAGCCCTCTAGGTCTTGTCTAAGGAGTTTTTCTATTACAGAAAAGGTCTTAGAACATTAATTTATTGCCTGTGGTGTTGGTGGACAGTGAGCTTAATCCCCCTAGCATCATAAAACTCAAGCTAAAGGATGAGGGTTTGAAAGGCTTAGCAGTGCTTCTCTGAGTAGGAATGCAATTTCCACTGGGACTGGGGCCACAAATAGAAGCGTTGCAAATCTGAGTGTCCTGCCATCTGCTTTTTAGGCATCTTTCCACCTTCTCATCCGTATTGCCCTGAGTGAGCTGTCTGTGCTCCCTGTAAGGGGGTGGAGAGTGCTAGGTGCCCGGGAATGGGACTACAGGGGTCAGGGCATTAGAGATCCAGGACATAAGTGGGTAATTCATCATGCTAGATGGATCAGTAGATCAAAGTAGCATCTACTCTACACACGTCCAAAGGTTTTTTCTTTCAACTGTGATGTCCCCAATATGCATGTGGCTTAGAGCTGCCTGAAGGACCAGTCATTTGTGTGATCCCGTATGTACCCCTGGGTGCTGGAGTGCTGCTGATGCTCACCTGGCACAGAGCCTCCAGTTTAGTAGCCTTCAAAGGAAATCTCATTCTCATGTGCCAGAACTGCTCTGCAAATCCAACCGGTGAGCAATAAGTGGAACTTATCAGAGAATTTGTTTAGGAACTGTGCTACTACTCCTGCAGTGCCAAGACTACTCCCATGTTTGTCTTTCAGGGGTTTTACGGGCATAATGGTGGAAACATGCCACTGCATTGCTGGACTTTGTTGTTTTCAGATGCTAAGTACAACAGTTACTTTGTCACTGCGGTTCTGTGCTTGTCCTGTGAAGGAGTGGTTTCAAGGCTATCAATGGACAGTTTCCAAGAGGTCTAGACTCATTTTATAAAGACAGAAAGCACAAAGAGTGATTGTCTCACATTTTGTAGTTCTGCAGATCACTTGGCTTTTGGACTCATGCTTTATAGCACAAAGTAAGGAATGTTATAATGACCCAGAAAGTACAGTCTGTCATGCTTGAACATATCCTGTATTATTTGATTGTCTAATATTCTTTAGAGGTAATTTCTTACACACAATTTTATAGTAATTTGGTAAAAAATATATCAGCAGAAGGAGAATGAGGGAAGAGAAAGAGATGGGGATGCAGAGGGCAGATATGAATGACAGATCAGGGATGAGAAGACAGACATCAGATGTAGGCTACAGGGTTAGGATTGGTTTTGTGAACAGGAGGGAATTAAAGACCATGATGACAGGAAGCAAAGGATGGATCTAGGCTGCAACAGTGAAAAGCAGAGAAAGTTTGAGAATCAAGAAGAACTGATAGGAAGGAAGAAAACAAGAAGAGGAGATCAAGAAAAGACACAATAGAAATGAAAGCTCATTTATTTTCCAGCCCAAACAGATCAATTTTTTTCCTCCTTAAAGTATATGGTATGTGTTTCAGCTGATCAGTTCAGGACAAGGAGAAAAAAAAATTCCTGTCAAAGCTTTCATTCACTGAAAAATGCAGTTTGGAGTAGCTGAAAATATTTGTGGATTAAGCACGTAGATTTGGCTATAACAAGAAATAACTATTTGAAAATGCTGGAATAAACCTTCTCATAATATCCACAGCAACTTTTATTACTCATTTGTGATAAAGGCAAAAGTTTAAATTCAAGCAATAACAGTATCAATACTGTGTGCTACTGGTGTCATCGCAATGGAAATAGTAGTGTATCCAGGATGCATCCTTCAGGATACAGAAGACCTTGGTTCAAGCCCTTTCTCTACCTGCAGGCATTTGCACCTCCTACCACACTGCTCTGGGTTTTGGTGAGTGTTTTGAGGTGTGCTGCTTTTGCTTGCTTCTGCTGACACTGTGCCTCTTTGCATATACATTTATTTTGCACTTGGATATATAGCCTTGTAGAGACAAGTTGTTCTTCCTAGTGTGGTGCCCAAAGCAACAGGTTTCTTTCATGCACAACCACTCTGCTGCAGCAGGCTGCAAAATTTGCTAAGGAAATCTAAGTGAGCAAGAAAAACCACTGAGAACAATTCAGCGTGCAATAGCTGCTTAGTTAGGATGCTTCCCTGAAAAGGAAGTTTAATTCTGCCCAGGACTCAAACCAATACTTTACTGTTCATGGGTGAGGGCATCTTTCATTCCTTCAAGCTGCTTTGGGAACTTGGCGTTTCAGTATGCTGAAAATAGCAAATAGCAAAACTTGCAGGGATCATGGCCAGTAACAACATCTAAGGATATGAAGAAAGGTGCTCCAAAAGTCAATGATCAGATTTTCATTTCAGGAATAAGAAACTGGTATGATTAGTGTTGTTCCATTTGTTTAATGTGAGGTTGTTCCAGAAGAAAACCACTGTATTTCTGATCAGATGATGAACTGAAAAAAACAGCTACTGACTCAGTCCTAGGTAGTAGTTTTGATTTTCTTGAAAATGATGCTTCCATGGCCTTGAAGTGCTACAGAAGCACCCTTACCCTCAGTGATTTCAGGGGCCCGCCATTCAGACAGCTTGGAAATCCATGAGGATTGACATTGTAATGACTGCCAGGGACCTTCAGCAATCTCAGTAAATGAACAAGCTGAATCTCCCCAACCTAAGCATCAAAAGCAATCATACCTTAAAGGGCAGCTGTGCCAGCTGTCCCCAAGCAGAGATTCCACCTAAGGCCCAACAGCAAACCTGGTAGAGAACCAAGTCAAGAGCAACAGCAAAAAGGGAGCAAACCCCTCCCCCATTTTTGGCATGTCCCAGTCTACGCATACGCAGCAACTCAAACTCCTTCTTCAAAAATACTGTAAAAATATCCCAGTTCCCTGCTGAATTAACATACCCTTGTGAGCAAGAGTCTCAGGGCTGTTTATAGAATGGTCTCATTTGTACAAACTAAGTAGCATCTGACTGGTATCTGTCCCTTTTTGTGTGCTTTTTTCCTCCCCTTCCAAGTACAGTCACAGCATCAAGTAGCGGTACTTGAAGGAGGTGCCAGTTGCCCAGCAAAACTGGTCTTCAGCCACCAGCTGTCAAAATTACCCTGCAGATTTCAAGCAGAATTTAAAGCAACCACTCGAGAAAGGCTTGCCTATTGAAATGTCTTTACATGAGTCCACAGGTCCTTGCTGAAAGACCTAGATGAACTATTGCATCTGGCTGCATGCAGATGTGGCAGTCCCTTCTGCTCTTACACAGGACCCAGGCAAAGTGGGTGACTTCTCAGTCGTGCCCAGCACCCATTTGCCCAAGTGACTTAGGCATTTAAGGCCTCCCAGCCCTATAGAAGCTATACTCTCTGTCCCTCCTGTGAATTTATCAGATCACCCTGGGTGAGAAGAAGCTGTGCAGAGTGAAGCTGGCTCAACTTCTCTTTCTTCTCTGTGAGCTCCCCTCAAACATCTTGGGTAAAGGGCCATGGCCAGCGTGTCCTCTGGTAACAATTTGTCATTTTACTAGTATGTACTGCAAAATGCCTCCAGATCCCCATGTTCCTGCTGGATGTTGTGGAATCAGAGGGCCTCAAATCTGAGCTGCTTTGAGGATGATGGAGATCCCCCAGAGGACTCCCTCAGAGATCAGGCTTCTTTCTGGTCATGCGGATATTTCATGTCTTCACTGCTGCCTGCAACATGGTTTAGAGGTACCAACAGTAGCTGTAAGCAAGAACTTAATATAGGCTAGTTTAGCTTAATTGCTCAATTTTCATCCAGAGCAAAAGTCATGAGGCCCCTGGTATCTTCAACATATGTCAGGATAAGGCAGCTGGGAATAGTGTTACTTAGGCTGGTTCCCTGGCTATCTTCCCACTCCGTACGTGTCCTACATCCATGGACACACTGAACAACCAGGGCTGTCATGTTTAACTACCTATAAAAAATTATATTTAAAAGCTCCCTAGTGATCCAAGCTTGAAAGCAGCCAAAGAGTGACTAGACTAAATGCAGACTCACATGCACGAGCTACATGAAGCCATAGCTCTGCTACATTGTGCTGCCACAACAGTACAGACACAGCATGTTCCACATTTATGGAGCTCTTTTTGTTTAAAGAGCTAAGTGGTCTTCCATTTCCACTTATATGAAGGTAAATCATTTGCCGACATGGTGTACTCCAGATAATTTGCTAGATGCATGTTAGACATACAGAAGAAGGAATTCCCTTTTTAAGGTGTATTTTCCACTATAAGTTATGCCAGCATTCAGTGATACTCACACCCAGTAACCTGTAGCATGAAGTATGACTGTAATGAGTGCACCTAGACTAGCACGAGCTTTTTCTGGCACTGAGTCTTTCTGCTGCATCCCAATGTGATGAGTTTTACCGTACACATTTTCCTGCACATCAGTCTCATATGGGTCAAGGAATCATAAATATGAAATGGCTTTGTCCTCTGCCTATCAAAAGAGATGAGATTATTGTCAGACCAAAAATAGCCATGATGTCACCCTGTGTCTACATCCAGCAGAAAGCAAAACAATGTCTAGAGCGGGTGGAAGGGCTGCCAAGACCCCATAGCAAAAGCAACATCTGAGCTGAGATTTTGATACTAAGGAAAGGGATATGGGGACAGACAGATTTCTCTAACATGCTGGAGGTCAAGATTTTAAAGACAGCCTTGTGGTTTGATCAAGAGTGTCATCTCTTTGTCCTGTATATTATTTACACTCTCCTTAGTATATACAAACTATCTCAGATGTTTAATTTTCTGGCGGGGGTACTTGAGTCCCCTCAGATATAAAGATCATAGTAAGCACTAACAATGCCACTGTATCACATCATTACTTTTCACAATTTACCTGCACAGCTGTTAATATATTTGCATAGGGAGAAATAGAAGTGTAGCCAAATTCAGTCCCAGTCTGTGCCGTAAGAGCTCTAGCTCTCAGGTACATAGCATGACTTACCTGAGCCCAAAAAGAGGCATGAGCAGCACTCAGGATTTTTCTGTGTCTATGTGCCTGCATGGGTATCCCCTTCTGTGCCTGAGAGGTTCCAGCACATCTCCAGGCTGCATTTTTCTCTATGGTTCTATATGGTTCCCAGTATGCCCACTCTGCCTTGCATCCATAAATGCTGTCTGTAAAAGCAGAGTTTTGGACCCTGAGCTGAAAGAACAAAAGGTAATGTTGAGACAGCAGGACAAATTACACCTTTTTGCATCTTCCACCAGCACAAAAGGCACAGTCTGAGCCCACTGTAAGATCCAGTGCCTGGTGCTCCGCTGTATCTGTGCTGCCACATTCTCTTTCTCTACTAACACTATGTGACACTCTCATGGTTTAACCCAGCCAGCAACTAAGCCCCGTGCAGCCGCTCACTCGCTCTCCCCCGGTGGGGTGGGGGAGAGAATCAGAAGAGTAAAAGTGAGAAAACTCATGGATTGAGATAAAGACAATTTATAGGTAAAGCAAAAGCCACACACACAAGCAAAGCAAAACAAGGAGTTCATTCACTGCTTCCCATGGGCAGGCAGGTGTTCAGCCATCTCCAGGAAAGCAGGGCTCCATCATGTGTAATGGTTACTTGGGAAGACAAACGCCATCACTCCAAACGTCCCCCCTTCCTTCTTCTTCCCCCAGCTTTATATACTGAGCCCTATGGTATGGGATATCCCTTTGGTCAGCTGGGGTCAGCTGTCCCGGCTGTGCCCCCTCCCAGCTTCTTGCGCACCCCCAGCCCACTCGCTGGTGGGGTGGGGTGAGAGGCAGAAACAGCCTTGACTCTGTGTAAGCGCTGCTCAGCAGTAATGGAAACATCCCTGTATTATCAACACTGTTTTCGGCACAAATCCAAAACACAGCCCCATACCAGCTTCTAGGAAGAGAACTAACTCTATCCCAGCTGAACCCAGGACTGACACTTTCACTCGCAAGTGGACAAAAGAACCAAGCTGCACAACACTGAATTAAGACTGTGTGTCTGGGGATAATGCAGGGCTTTTTCTTAGAGGCTCTTGGAAAGGAGCAGCATTAGCAGGAAGCCATCTAGCAGTGGGCACCTTCCACCATGCTGGGGCTCACCAGACTGCACAGGTAACAAGGCTGGGACTGGTAAAAGCTACTGTGTGACCAAAGTGATGCTCCAAAGAGAGATTCAAAAGCAAAGAAATCATCACACAATTATCGCTAGTAAAAAAGCAAAGGAGGTAAGGAGTGGGTAAGGACAAAGGCCAAGGTTTTCCAGCTCAGGTTGAATTTCAGGGCCTGGTTTTTGAATGCCCCAGCAGAGGCACCAGGAGGGTGCATGCAGATTGTGGGTATTCACACTGCATGTGTTCATTTTGGATGCCTGAATATAGGGACATTGCAGTATGCCTGAAAGCCTTGGTGGCAAGGTGGCACCATCAATCACCATCAAACCTTTCTGCTGTTTCCAGCATGCTGAAATCAGCAATTCATGTGCGATAACTGCTCTCACTGTCATGCCAGAATCATGTTCAAAGGAGTAGTTTTTAGGCTGTTCTATGTTGCATCCAGCACATGCCCACTCCTTGCTGATACTGGAAGACTTGAGTGGTATGCACTGGTTGGGTTGACACTGTGAAGGATGGCCTGGAAGCTTCCTCTGAGCCAGATTAACCTGAAATCTGTGTTGTAAGCCTGCAAATACAGCCTGGCCCCACTTACCCAGTCATGCTCTGCATCTCCCAGGCAGCCACCAAGTACATTCCCAGAGCATCCCTCCATGAAACAGCCAATGGCAAAGACAGTGGCAGGACGCAAAGTCCACCATGCTTATGGCTACTTAGAAGCCAGACTTTCATGCCAGCATAGGTGCAGTCATTAGAAGAAAGGTCCTTTGTGTGACAGGGCTGGTATCCTCCTCTGAGCCAGCGCCCTAGCTCATTTGGGTTCTTCCTGATGTTCTAGCTGCAGATACTTTGTTTTCCAAAGAAAGGAGGGAAAATAGACCTTCCCCAACACACTTCTCTGTCAAGAAAGCTTTCCCACCAACACAGGACAGACGTAATTTCTGTCATACTTTTGTGGAGTCTCTACTACAAAGAGGGGAAGGAGAAGGGCAGCTGGTCATGCCCCTGCCCTGTCTGACTATGCTGTTGCACTCAGGACCGTGGCTCCTTCCATCTTTGCTGCTGGTTCACTGGCACAAACTCCCCATCGCTTCTGTGCGAGGCTTTGCCCACCTTCAGAGGCTGCACTGCATGCCCTTCAGCGAGTCTGCTGGGCCTGTAGGGCGGGAGCCCTTGCATTGCTTTCCAAAGGGACTCAGGCTCAAGAGGGGACCAATGCTGACAGTACCTCTTAGACTCAGGGAGGAGCTTTCTATTCCAACAGCTCATTCAGTCAAAGTGCAATCATTTAGTCAATGTTTTTCCACATGTCTGACAGTCATTTCTTTCTTTTTCAATGGAGTCCAATGAGGTCATAAAACAACAACCTACTTTCTCTAAATGCTGCCTTTATTGCTGTGTTTGATAAAATGTCATTATTTAAATCGACCTGTAATGCCTGAAGGGAGTGATATACAACCACCTAACCTTCCCCAAGTTTGCCATGAAACCACTGCCAAATGCTTCTTTGAGCATTTCTAAACTCACTTTGTCAGATTTTCATTGCTCATCCTGTTGATAAGGCAGACCGAGGCACATTTTTCCGGTCTTGCTTTCTACTAATACCATCTTTCCTCCGCATGAATAGTGATTGTAACTGAAGGCTATTAAACCTCATTTAATTGAAATGTAATGTGGTTCTCAAACAGTCCCACTGGGGAGGCAGGTTCAGCGGCAAGTCACTGTCCTGGAGGAAACCCTGACTGTCCAGTGCCTATTCCTGGCTTACAAAGTTACATTTTAAGCCCATTTTCTAAATTCATTCTGCATTTGCGTCTGAGAGTCCCTGCAGCTGCCTCTGCTCAATTACCTTTCTGTAAGGTGTGCTGCAACAAGCTTGTGCGTGTGCTTCAGCACCAAATTCCCATTAATCAGGTCACCGTGGAAGAGCTGGATTCTGTGACAGTCCCCAGGGTGCCCAGCCTCCTCGGCAGCCCAGAGGTGGGGAGAATGACGGAAGGGTGATTCTCCATCTCCACACACATATTCATGCCAGCTGGCAGAAGACACCTCCTTCAGTTGCCCTGGACCCCGGCTTTGGGGGTTTGGCTCACCTTACATCAGCGGTGAGGCAGAGCAGTGCTGAGCGTTATTCTCCCATCAGAAATTGAGAAACAGGCTGCAGTATACCGTGGCCGGCCAGGCATTTCTCAGAGATGAAAGATGTGCTGACCCTGCTGCCCTGGCTTTCCAGCACAAGGCAGCATCCGGACCAGCTCCCCATACAGTTTGGAGGGCAGCAGAGAGGCAACAGCAGCTGTCCTTGCCTAACCCCTCTCCCTCTGCCCCCCAGCTCACTCCTCCTGGCCCCACATACCACTGCTGTGTCTGCTGCTGGCTGCTGGGCTGCCCTCCGGCACCTTGCTCCCAGCTTTCGGGCCGAGCGCCAGGAGTCAAACAAGAGCCAGCGAGGACCCGGGAGGTCTGCGCCTGGCCTCATCCCACTGCCAGCCCCAACACTGCTGGCCATGGACGGCTGCCTCACCGCCCCCGCCGCCTCTCACCGCCCTGGCTGCTCTCCCTGGCTGCCAGGAGCGCTTCAGAGGCTTTCTGCTGACTAAATGCTGAAGTTGGCAGGGGTGGCATTCAGGAAGCAGCTGGCAGGTTAATCCTCCTAATAATCTGTAGCATGCAGGATGGAGTGGAGAACTGATGTAGAAAGCGTTGGTGCTATGGATTTCTATGGCATTTAAATTTCATCATTGTCTTGATATCTGCATATCAATTACCCAGGAAAGGAGGGAAGGAGGAGGGGCAGAGGTCACAGAGGAGCTAAGAAAACAGTGACAGCAATAATCCGGCAAGCACAGGTCCTATTGCAAAAAATTACACCAACTGCCTACCAACACTTTTCTTTCTTTAGCAAGTCCTCCCCACCTCTTTCTCTCTTTTGCTTTGCTTTTTTCCCTCCTGAATCCCCTGTAAATGGAACACGGGCAGATTAGCTGCTTCCCCTTCATTCCTGCTTGTCCAAAATGGATGGTAAGAAGGGAGGGGGAGAGAGAGAGAGGAAAAAAAGACCACAAAATGCCTAGAGCCATCGCTTGTGGATAAAAACCAGCTGCACATGAAAAATAATTGATGTGGGTTTTGAGCTACTACAGTTTGGAGAATAAAACACCAACTCAACTCTTACTTCCAGAAAGACAGCAGAGCCTTTAAAAAGTATTTTTGAAAATAGGGGTTTGTGTTGTTTTTTTTTAGCAGTGGATGCACAGAATCTAATGCACCTGGAACCAGTCCTGTGTGCTGCCAGGCAATCCCCTGCAGTGCTGGGCTCGGGGGCTGACCTTCCTTCCCAAAACAAATCCCTGTCAGAAGGCATTTTGGTGCTGTTAGTCAGAGAAGTGTAGCAGCTTTCGGACCTCCTGGACACCTTAATGAACCTTAACCCTCTTGTCCCTCCTATGAATCCCAAGAGGGGACTGTAAGTGGAAGCAATACCTGATTTCAAGACCAGGTGATGAACCCTTGCTGGAGCACAGGGGTTCCTTTGAGTGGTGCAGGGAGACCCTTTTGTGCACTAAAAAGACTGATGCTATAACCAGAGGGAAAAGGATTCAAATCTTTGCCAGACTACATAGTAAATGTGTTTGCCTATGCTCAGTAAAGGGATTTATCATTATGTGTGATGTGCAGAAGTCTACCCAAAGACTGTGATGGTCTCAGCTTTGCCCCTATATAAAATGAACCACAGTGAGTACCACCAAGGTTTCTTCGTCCTCTCTTTTTCAGGTTCCCTACCAATCTTTTGCATTTTTCCCCATGGTGGGCAGAAATAAGGTCCTTTCCATCCTCGTTACAGACTTCTGAAGAGCAGCACTATCATTGCCATAATGCTTTTGTGACTTGACTTCCAATTACTAAATCCCATGAAAGTGCTCTCATTCTTGTATGCACACTGGTGTGGCATGCAAAATACTTGGCTCCAAAAAGTCAGTCACTGGCTACAGGGAAAAGTAGGGGCACTTTGGTTCCCTGATTTTCTCCAGTTGTCTGTAGGGTGATGCCTTATATCAGAACTCAGCTTTAAGAGGAACTTAAACAAGGAAATATGAAGCTGTAATCAGTAATTATTACTCTGGATTATTCTTTGGTTTATTTTCATACAGAAAACTTAGGAATCAAGCTGTTTAAAAATACGACGAGTCAGTGAAATGTTTTCATTGCTCATTTGATGACGGTTGGAAGATTTTCAGTGATTAGCAAAAAAATGGAAAAGTGCAAGACTTGACAACAACAGGTTTTAATAGAAAGGATTAAAGATATGGTACCAAAACAGACAAGAGGGAGGGGTCTTCAGACCCCATCCAAAATCCACAGATCAGATGTCAACTTCCATTGACTTCAGTGGACTTTGAATCAAGACCATATTTTTTCTTGAGACAAATTTCTATTCCTTTCAACGAAGTTCTTTTAACATGTTTAAATGTGTATGAGGTACATTAAGCTCTGTTCATGGCTGGAGGAGCGGATCATCTCTTGAAAACAGCAACAGCCACCAGATCTGGGTGAGCCAAATTTTCTCTCAAGTCAAAAGGACTGCTAATCCAGCAGATCCCTCATAGAGACAGTAGCATCACCATCTCCCACGCGGCAGAGCGAAGGGCCAGTACCATACCACTTGATACGTTATGTCGGTCACCCAAAACATTGGGAAAAGGCAAAACAGGTCAGTGAAAACACTATGGAGCAAGGTGCAGCTGCCATGGGGAAGGACTCTGTACAGGAGTGTGGCGGGTCTTCTTGCACGACACAACACACTTTGCGCCAGTGTGAGGCGGGGATCCTTTCACTCCCACCTCTCCCACCAGCAACCTGCTGCTGAGCAGTGTGTGAGATACATCCAGTCCTGCCCAGAGGGCACCTGAAAGGGTCTCTCAATGGAAAATAACTATCAAACTGAAAATAAGGATCTCTAGAGCTAAAGCAAATAGGTAATTGTTCAGCTGGAATTGCTGCCCTGCTCCTTGATGGAGAGTGCTCCCGTCCGGTGTCTCATCTTCCCGCCAAAGAGCGATGCTGTGTTTGGGTATCACTTCCGCTCCCCGCACAGAACCGAGTGGGCCAAGCCCAGTCTGTGGAGGAGCAGCGAGTTCACGGGCAGGCACAAGATGGCACATGTGACACCACTTAAAATAGTCAGGCATGTCTGAAGGACTGCGTCAGCCCCAAGGGCCTCCTGTTAAACTGTAACAGGAGTTCTGCATACTTACACGGATGCTGATAGAGAAAATGGTGATCTTTGAACAAGCCTCTAGTTAAAAAGTAAATCTGATCTTTTGAATTTTTGATATTTTTATGACAAAAATCTAAGCCAGATGACTCTGACTGGGTAGTAGGTGAGGTATTCCCCCCATGGCTTGCTTCTAAAATTAGCTTCACACACTGACTTGAAAATATTAATCCCAGCTCATCCCTACCCTTGGCAGGGGGCTTGGGGGAAGAGATTTGCAGAGGATCCTCTCCAATCACCCGATTCAGGGGCCAGGATTTCACCTTGACAGAAAAGGCCGAAGGGCTTCTGCTGCCTCTCCCCAGGGATGGCATCACGTCCTTGGGGGCCTCTGCCAAAGCAGCAGGCTCTGCTCCTTCCTCCAGGTGACCTCCTCAGTGTCTCTGAGGAGGCAGAGGCCATCCCCCGGGCCTGTCACCCCTGCTCATTCCCCTCTAACTTACTGGGACACATATATTCAGGAAACATCGTCACTCTTTAAAGACTTCTTATGTGTAATCGAGAAATGCAAACACCAGACAAAGGCAGGTGATCTTCTCATTTCTGGGCCTTTCTATTTGCCTGGCTGCCTACAACCACATTGCAGGAATGACAGCTGGAAACATCTCTTGCTCTTCCTTTACCAGCAGTACAGTATGATCCCAAAAGCCTATGACCCTGAAGAAAGTTTGAGGAGAGGTGAACACTCTCCTCCTCATAACTGTGCAATTTCCTCCTCCAGCACCTCAAGAAGCAACACTGACTGACAAAGACAATAAAACTGTGCTGAAACATCTCTGTGCACTTCCTACCCTCTGCTGAACTCCCACCGGCCCTGCGAAGCAGCAGGCAGTCACCCCTGCCCTGGGAAGATGCCCGCAGCTTGTGGCCGTGCATGGCTCTGCAGAGAGTATTCAGTGAGCCACTGGCTTGGGTGCACTCAGGGACGCGTGTTTGTGCAGGTCCCATGGAGTGACCAAGAGCCAGGGAGAGGGTGTCAGGAGGATCTGAGCTGGTCGTGGCCAGAGTTGCAGACTATGTGGCCTCCAACAAGTAAAACAAATCCATCTAGGAGGAGCAAACAATTTTTTTTCTGGTTGCAGAGCTGCTAGGCAGGAAAGAGTGCAACTCCATTTTTTTTGGCTTATGAGGACCAAGGTGTGGACCAGCAGCATCTCGAAGGAGCAGGCTTCCGCTACCAAGGTGAGGGGAGTTCATCAGCTGACTTTTGGATGTCCTGCCTGGGGTTATCTGGAACTTGTCCTCTATTCTCTCCAGTCCTCTCTGCAATTGATCTGTTTCAGCGATATCAGACTTCCTGCCCCTGCCACTGCTGTAAGCGTGTCCTCACCACACGCTCTTTCTCTCTCCCGTCCACGCGACTCCATACCCACCACGTAGCCTCCCTCCTCCCATTTTCCCTTGCTGGCCACTGCTCTTCCCTCCCATTTCTAACTCAAGCCCAAGCCTGGTTGTGCTCTCCCTCTCCAGCCATCTCCATCATCCATCTCCTCCAAGATTTTGTTCTGCAGTTTTTCAGTCCAGATCATCTCCTTCCCTCCTGCCCCAGGGATTTCTCCAGAGCCATCCTCTGCCCCGGTCAGCCCCGTCTTCTCCTTTCAAGACAACTGCTCCTCCTGCTCATGGACCTCAACCTGCCCTGTGCCCTGACGCCAAATGTGTTGACACAGTAGTGTGAGCTCTTGCTCAGGTCCGCCCAGACTTATCACCCTACGTCAGACCTATCACCCGGCAATTCTGACGCAGGAGGGACTATGAGTGATGAGTTATGATGGAGATAAATTCCTCACCTGTGACTTGCACTTTTCCTTTCCCGGCCCTGCATGATGTGACTGCTGCAACCTGGCTGTAACAACACAAACCCTCGTGTGATTCCTCAGCAACACATCACCCTTAGGCAGAAACCCTCCAGAACATACTTTTCCTCCACCATCACTGCTGTGAGGAGGCTCAGAAGCGTGGGTGCAGCCCACGCGGTGTGACTCGCAAGCCACCGTGGGGGCTCGACAGGTGCCAGGGGGGTTGGAAGCCCCTGTCTAGAAGCGCTTATCTGGAGGGCAGAGAGACTGATGGCGGCAACGGGAGCAAAATGTTTCTCTGTGGCATGTAAGTCAGCACTGAAGAATTAGCAAGATGACAAAGATCAGCCTACCTGTACCTTTTAAGGTACGGATACAGAGGTAACGCCGCCCCGTGAGTCAGATGTTTGCTATCAGTGGGTTACGGACCAAATACCTCTCAGGGAGCATTTTGGTGACGGTATAACCCTGAGCAGCCCTGAGTGTGCAGCATTTTTGAAATGCGTTGCAGAAGGCAGCATGGTGGTCTTCAGATACCATCACGCTGGTTTTTAAAACTGAGCCGTTCTTAAGTTGTCCCAGTTCAAAGTGCAGAGAAAGCGGTTCGAAACGTTTTTTAATGCTTGCAACATGCTCACCTCCCAGGTTAAATTCAGGTAAGTGGGAAAAGTGACTGCTCAGAAGCTCCCCACCCTTGCTCTCCTCACGTCCCTCTGCTGAGACAGACCGAAGAAGGAATGGTCCGGCAGTGAAAACCAGATGCAACTCTCTCGTTCCCTATTTTCAGAGCCCAGAACTTCTGTTGAGGTGTGATGGCCGGTGCTACTGAATTGATCGGGCTATGTGGGACTTCACGGCTCTTAGGAATTGTGAGCTAAGCGGGGATTGCTGCGAAGGAAGGGAAAACCTCTTACGTTAACGTGGCTCCATCGGGCTGCGAGTCCTTCGCTTCCCAGAAAGGAGCCAACAAAACCAGAAGGTCTTCGAGGTTCTGAGCAACCCGGGCGCAGGCAGCGGCTCGCTCGGGCGCCCGCTTGCAGCCGAGCCGGGCGGGAGGACGGCAGCCTCCCGAGGCTCACCTCGCAGCCCCTCCGCCCCGACGGCGCCCCGGGGCTCGGGGCCGGCGCCTCCCGGGGGCTGCTGCGGGGCAGCCCCTGCCCCGGGCGC
>VZTV01032612.1:0-13152 GCA_013400875.1 Anhinga rufa | reverse complement strand
CGCCGGGAGGGGCGGTGGGGCAGGGAGGGCCCGGCCCCGGCCCCGGCCCCGGCCCCGGCCCCGGCCCCGGGGGATGTCACGGGGGAGCGGGGCCCGGCTGCCTCCCTCCCGGGGAGGCGGGGAGCAGTGGGATGCAGAGGAAAGGGGCCGCGGGGGCCGCAAGCACTTGCGGGCGGCGGCGGGCCGGGCAGGGCAGGGCAGGGCAGGGCAGGGTTTTCAAAGCCCCTTCCCGCAGCAGACCCGCGCTCAGACCCGCCCGCAGCGGGGTTCTGCCGCGCCGCAGCAGAGACAAGCGGGAATAAACAGTTTGCATAACGCTTCCTTGGCCGGTCGCGAGCCGAGTGCCAATTTTCTTCTTTAAAAAGAAGAAAAAACCCAGTTGGGAAACACACGTTTAATCAGGCGCAAGATGTAAATGAAACATCGCAAGGCAAGGAGTGTTGCTAAAGTGCTTAAGCAGGAAGCATATGATTTTCCATGGATGTTTTACAGGTGAGTCATGGTGTTCTCCTCACGCTCTTACTCATTACTGAAGGTCCCAGGCCGGTGGCATGTACAGTGCACCGAATGGGATTAGTTAGCTGGGCAGATTCATTAAGTCGAGTAAGGAAAAGCACCTTCTCCAGGGCTGTGGCAGAGCAGTCGTGAGCTTGGGGCTGACGGAGTGAAAATCTTTATGTTCTCATTCGGCCTTTTACTGAATTCCTGCGGCAGGCAGCGTTACATTAGAAAGCTGTCACTTTTCATAACATGCGGCGCTCTGCATCCGCCGTGCAACTCTTTCCAATTCAAGTCAAAACAAACACCCTTTCAAAGGGGTTTTCCTCTCCCCCCTTCCCGCTGCTGGGACGGGAAGCGGGGTCTGCGTGCCAGCAGCATTTCTCAAATCCTACTGAAGCCAAGGTCCCTGGCCCCAAATCGGGCCTCAGGTGAGGAAGGGACCCTCCACACCTGGCCTGAAGACAGCTGCAGTCAGTGACCGTGGGCCGGAGCATACCAGGGGCTGGGAGCAATCAAATACCCTCAGCTCCCAGGGTCTCACATGGGAATTTGGTAGCCAGCCCCTCCTGGCCGGGCTCAGGCAGAGCCTTGCCTCCGCCCCGGGGAACAGCTACGCCAAGCCCTGCCAGCAGCCCTGCCACCACCGCAGTCACTGGGACGCCTCCCGCTGACCAGGTCCTCCTCCACTTACTGACAGCAATCCACGGTGGGCAAAACAACCAAAAGGACTCCATGAACACCAACAATAATCTCGACCTGTCCCAGGGTGTTGCCAGAGCCCCGCTCTATTTACCTCATCCCTTGCCCCGCCTTGCAATCCTGCGACTGAGGGAACCGCAGTAAATGTTCACCTATTTGTTTAGCGGCTAACTGTGCTGTGTTACACGTAGCCAAAGAATCCTGGAAAGCAGCCAAAGACATAAATTAGGCTAACTTGTGGCAAGCCTAACTGATAATATGATAATAACACTTGCTTACCTACCCCTCAGGAGAGCTGCATAGGTTAGTTCATGTTTATACAACACTTTGAAAAGGATGTTCAGGAGATGTAAGCGATATTATATTAATTTTACAGTTATGTTTGTTTACTTTTCTAAAGCAAATGTATTCTGCACAGTTAATATAGATCATCACAGATACATTTTTACCAGGTCCCTGTAGAAAGCCAACTTGACTGAGCATTTCTTGTTCACTAGCAATTTCCCAAGACTGTTTGCCCGGTGAAATCCAGACACCGGATTCAGAAGTGCTTTTTAATGGCTGCATAACAAACAACGGTCCACCTCTGTTCTGAATAATCAGTATAGAAAACCTGTATAGACCTTTGGTGGTAGAAAAATTTTCTTTCCAGGATAGTTCTTGAGGAGCAGGAGGAGAGGGGAACGCTGTCAGGCTCTGAAGGCTTAGCCTCTGCTAGTGCGTAATATAGCTTAATTGCAACTGTGACACTGTAGACAAAAGCTGAATAAACCCCAAATAAAGGATTTATTGGATGCTAAACTGAAATGACCTTTGGACATAACAAAAATGCCAGGAAGAAGCCATAATAATTGGTGCACAAAGCTGACTATGTATGACTGGCCTGGTGATAAAGAAGACATTATGCACCTCAGATGGTTTGGCCTGCCCACATCCAAGTCATCAGAGCTCCTTTTTTTTTTTCATGTTAAACACTTACGGTTCATCAAATACAGCCTTGACCTACTGTTATATTTATTAATAAAGAGGCGGAGAGCCCCCTAATCAAACAGTCCTGCACCAGGAGGGTTACATTGCAGATGGTTTCACACCAAACCCCATGGTGATTTTATTTTTCTTTGACACTTTAACTGTGGATTTTTAAATCAATAAGGCTTCCAGAGAAACTTGAACAAAAACCACAGAGCCTCAGCTGTGAGGCAGCTTGCCAGCATCATTTCAACCAAGGATTATTATTTTTTTTTACCCCCTTTACACACATCAGTGACAGCCTTCCACAAACTTAACTGGTGCTTTGATTCAACCCTGCCACATGGTGATCTGGGGTGCAGCAATTCCATTCAACCTCAGCCTGGCTCTGGGTCCCTTGGGGCGGGAGAGCCAGGTGGAGGCATCCCTCCTCTCCTGCTGCCTGCTCTCCTCTGCAGCTCATGGTAGGGATTTTCCCAAGGATAGGGAAGACCTGAGGGTTTTTTGGTTTGTTTTGCTATTTTTAGACACACTGAGCTCCGTGGAGGGGAGCTGAGCAGCAGTGCCATGCTCTCCCTTGGCCCCTCCCGGGGGTCTCGGCCGGGTCAGTGTCCCCAAAAAGCATGCCATGGGGCACATCTGCTCCTGTGGGGTGGGGTGCACCTGCCTTGGGAACCAGCTTCAGCCCCCCACTCTCTGCCTTGCAGGTCTGGGCAGCGTGGTGGGAGCAGGCAGCCCCTGCGAAAAGGCCTGCAACCCCCGGATGGGCAACCTGGCACACGGGCGGGCACTGCGGACGGAGACGGCCTGCGGGCACCATGCCACCGAGCCCTTCTGCACCTACACCGAAGATGCCCAGCGCCGCTGCAAGCGCCCCGCCTGCGGCCGGTGCAGCGGGGCCCATGCGGGGCTGGCCCACCCCCCCGCCGCCATGGCCGACTCCCCCTTCCGCCTGCCCCGCACCTGGTGGCAGGCGGCCCAGGACGCCCCCCGTGAGACCATCCGACTGGACCTGGAAGCCACCTTCTACTTCACTCATTTGATCTTGGTCTTCAAGTCACCCAGGCCGGCCGCCATGGTGCTGGAGCGCTCCCAGGACTTCGGCAAGACATGGATGCCTTACAAATACTTTGCTGCTAACTGCTCGGCCACCTTCGGGCTGGAGGATGACGTGAGTCAGAGAGGAGCCATTTGCACTTCCAGATATTCAAGTCCCTTCCCCTGCACCGGAGGAGAGGTAGGTCTGCCAGGGTCGGGAAGAGAAAGCCCTCGCTCCCTTTCCCTTTGCAGTCTCCACTCTGGTGTTTATACTTCTTATTTTACTGCACCAGCATCCCTTGTCATCAAATTTGTTTCATGGGGTGAATTAATATAATTCACGCGATGCGATGTAGGCGCTGCCCTGCCCCTCGCTTTGCTGAGCTTGTAATCCCCCTCTTTCCCAAAGAACTCCTCTCCCCTTACCTGGTGAAACCCCACCCTGCACAACTGCAAAGAATGGGGATGCTGCTGATTCCTTGGGAAAGCTAAAGGGAACACTGCTCTTGACAGTCTTCTGCAGTCCTTGCAGTTGTGTGGTTTTGGGGTGATGCAAATCAGTCCGACTTTGACCAAAATGCAACTATGTTAAAATTAATGGTCGCCAGATTCACTTTAAATAGTGAGCACCCTCACCGAGAAGTAAGAGTGTCAAAATAGCTACTGACCACACTGAAGTACGGTTCCCATAAGCCAAGTAGCCAGGTAATTAAGAAACCTTATATTTAATCTTTTTTTTTTTTTCCTGTGCACACTTATTCTTGTGTGAAAGGAGCATGAAAATAATGATGAAAAATATCACGTTTGCTAAAAGGAAAAATAGATGTGAAAAATCAGATTATTTTCAGTATCAGGAACAGCAGATAATAAATCATGTGCTTGGAGATGCTACTAATAATACTCTTCCCTTTGGTGCCTAAGCCTGTCCCGTGGCGCTGGAGACCCTCCCCTGGGAGCCACGGCTGCAGGGCTGCCCTCTGAGGTCCCCACTAGTGGGGAGTCATCCCCAGTGACCAGCCCTGGACTTTAAAGGCTGCTCCCTCTAGTGGCCTCATTTAATGAGCTTGTCTGAAAGTTTAATCAAACTTAAAATTGCCCTCTGACCTAACACAGAGAAAGGAGCAAATTTGACTAGTAATCAGGTTTTATCATTGTTGGATTCTGCTGATAACATGTTTTGAGGTGAAAGCCTGGTTCTTGGAGACCAGCAGTCATGTCTGAGAAAAATCACCTGTTCAGACCCCTTTGCAGTCATTTGGGGTCACCTCTAGCCATGCTCTGGCTACGAAGCCACTCTCTGCAGAAATACTGAGAGCTGCTTCTTCACCGAAGTGCACCTCTTAGTTACGTCTTGGGAGGCAGCTGATGTCCTGCTCTAGGAGAAGCTGCTCCATGCTCTCATCAGCTCAGAAACAAGGATCTCCAGACCTGCCAGACAGACCCAGGACGGTTATTTCATTAGCCTAGCAAAGGGTTTAAATCAGATGGCTGGTGAGAGAAACCACTATCTTCCTCTCTTCTCCTGCCTCCATTTGCTCGTGCCCCCAAAAAGCTGCCTGAACTTCCTTTCACAGTGAAATATGTAAAGGGGCTTATAAGAAAGATGGAAACTTTTCACCAGGGCCTGTTCTGACAGGACAAGGGGCAGCAGTTTTAAACTGAAATTGATATAGATTGGGTAGAAGGAAGACTTTTTTTTTTATTATGAGGGTGGTGAGGCACTGGAACTGGTTGCCCAGAGAAGTTGTGGATGCCCCATCCCTGGAACTGTTCAAGGTCAGGTTGGATGGGGCTTTGAGCAACCAGATCTAGTGGGAGATGGCCCTGTCCATGGCAGGCTGGTTGGACTAAATGATCTTTGAAGGTTCCTTCCAACCCAAACCATTCTGTGGTTTTGAATCAGGCTAGCTACAATGTGGGACCTACAAAAGAAGAATTTTCCAGTCCCTCAGCACTTCTGCCAGCCTGTGTCCCACCACCTGAACCATAAGGTTATGCCAGCCTGTGATACAGTGCAGGGACTGAAATCTATAGCTCTCAGGACAGCCAGTGGGATATGACTGGGGTACTCGGACTTGCTCACTCCTTTTTCAGCTTTTCCAGGGATTATTCTGAGGGGTAAGAAACCCAGGGCATCATCTGGGCAGTAATTGCCTTGTTTGTGCTGGTCTCCACGTAGCTAGCACCCCAGCGCAGTTTTCACTGCGGTCACCACAGTGGTGTATGGGCACAGCAGGATGGGGGCTGTACCTGGCAAGAACCTGTGCAAATCGCAACCTCAGGCTGGCTCCTCTACAGGTCGTTGCAATGTGTGGGAACAGTAGGTTCAAGGTCTTGTGTGTAGAAACCAATGCCTCTCTCAAGAAGGAATAGGATTTGGTGATGTTTGATGCATCTGCGGTAGCATGTTGCAAAAACAGGCTATTTACTGAGCTTGCTCCTGTGGGATCTCTTCTTTTGGCATCATTTTAGTTTGTGTTATTGCAAAGAAGCTATAAAAGTCAAGATCATTTAATTATTCCAGGTTGCAAACAAAGACTGAGTCCAAGGGGCTGGAGCTTATAAGATTTTATTTATATGGCACACTTCAGTTCCCTGCATTTAAACACCACTTTTTACCTGCAAAGTAATAACAGCAGCTCTCTGGTGACCAGATGGCAAGCCTGCGTGCTTAGCAAATATCACATTTAATTTATTACAGTGTGCTACATTCCAGCAATTACTTGTAACTGCCAATAGCAACATGTATCTCACCTAAAGAAACATCAGAGTTTTGCGTTCTCTTTGGAGTTATGTTGTGCTTTACTCCCACTTCTGGTAGCACCTAATTTCAGACATATGGAAACAGTAATTTCACTTGAAACAGTGGTTTCAAATATGCAGTCATCTGAAATGTCCAAGTCTGAAGGGTATTATTTAATTGGAGCTCAGTTTCTGCAGTTTGCTTTAAAGCACAAACATAAATTCTGCGAGGGCTACTGGATTTCTTTTTTAACTTTTTAGAGTTTTTTAGCTGCGATGTTAACAACTATAACCTGTGATCCAAACTGTGTATCACACCGCCTGTATACCGCTTTCTTTCACTTCAAACATTTCAATACCACATGCGCATTTCCAGGCACAGAGTCGGGCCTTGCAGGGTTTTGCAGGACGGTAGGGTCTCTGCATGCTGCTGGAAGCTCAGTCACTGCTGCCTGTCTCCCTGGATGAGCAATTTGCAAATCTCAGGAGAGGCCTCAGGCAATGGCGGCTCACCCCAAATGGCACCAGAGCTCATCTGCCCATGTTTCTGCTGAGTGTTAACGGCGCCTGCGAGCCCTGTTTCAAGGCAGCAGCATGCAGAAGCTCATAGTACTCAGGGGCTTACAGCCTCTTTTTAATAAATCACAGGTGTTAATCTGCTTCAGTTCTTATTGAAAAGAAGAATCAGGCTTTTTGCATTTCTTCTGCCCTCGTCATCATGAGTCATTCCTTAGATGCCTAGTTCAACTCTTATGACAAAAATCCTCCCTCATCACAATTTGCCATGATGTTGTTCTTGAGGAGATTTATGATACCACAGAAAGCAAGCTGCCAAGTCTCTGGGTTCATTTCAAAGATCCAGAGCTCAGAGCTGGTGGAGAAATGAGAGATGCTGAATTGGCTCTGGGAGACACCTTTCATCTTTCTTCTTTAGTAGAGTAGCTCTGGGCTTCCCTTTGCAGTGGTAGGACCAGGTGGTGGAGGACATTGGGAGAGTGGTCTCCCATGGTGGGGGATGCAGGGTGTAACCATGCTGCAGTCACCCAAGCTGAAGGCCACCACGGCGGTGGGAGCTGGCAGTGATAATGTTGCATGCCATGTGTGGCACTTGGCAGGTCTACTCATAGGTAGAGTCACCTTGGCAGGGACTTGGCAGGTCTCTGCCCTTCCCCGCTACCTGTCCCTGATGTTGCAAAACTACCAAGCATGGTTATCCTCTGCTTTGGGTGCATCTGAGTCCTGCAGTCTGAAGCAGGCATGAGCCGGAGGATCAACAGCCCCATGGTGGGATTAGGAAGGAAAGGGCAGATCTGGACAGAACTGTAGAGGAGAGAGGTTGAAGGCTGCATGGCACAGTACTGATGTCAGGAATACTGCCCGGATCCTGGGTTTGGTCTTAAAGGCTTTCTTGGTGGAAGAAGGCATGAGTTCACAGGTCAGCATGTGGTCAGAGACTTTGCCAAGCTGAGCCCTGCACTGGAGCAGCCTAGCTGTAGTCTGACCTCATGCAGAGAAGTATTACTCTTTCAGAAGCCAGGAAAGCAATGGCTTCTCTGCAAGGATCCAGGAGCCAGACAAAGTAACTGAGCCCCTCCTCAGTAGGGAACAAAGGAAAAGAGGCAGATGGTGGGCGCCCGCCTCCTGTCCCGGCATCCCCAGGCACTCACTGCCTCCTGTTCAGAAACCCACCCGCAGGCTGTCACTGCTTTCAGGAGCTCCCCTTGCCTGGGGCCCGTCCAGTATGGGCGAAGGAGAAGCAGGAAGGAGAAGGAAACTTCAATACAAACAACCTGCGTTTCCAGCAAGCTTCAAGCATCTGCCAGCTTGAGGGGTCAGACTTGCAACACTGTGAAGGGGACAAGAAACTCCTTCCCTGTAAGGGAATAATTTCGGATCAGCTGCATGCAGAAGGATCACTGAAGACTTTCCCCATGCTTAATTCAGTGAATTAATTGTTTCACAGCAGCAGTTTTTTAGCGTAGGTAGAGACCTCTGAATGCTGGCCTTATATCATCTGTGTTTTAAAAGAAAGGCTAAGGCCAAGTTTTAGCCTGGATCATACAAATGTGCTACAAATCCAGAGTATTTCCACTGTTTTCCAGGGTGTAACCCTTCAGCCACATTATTGCAAGGGAAATCAGAACTGGATTCCCCAGCCAAACACGATCTGATCTAAGTAAACAAGATGCAGAAGTAAACTCTTCCAGCTTCATGCTCAGACAGGAATGCCAGTTTTATTAGTATGCATAAAAGGCTATCTTCCCTCCCATAGTTCAGATCATATTAATATCTCTTCCTTTGCAGCCTAATCTGATCGCTGTTAAGGGCTCATCGACAAGGGGCCCTTAGCAGATGTTAATTCTTAAACTGTGAGCAAGAGTGACTGTCCACTCTGCAATGCAGTTATCTCATTCACATTCCCATCTGTGGTCAATTCAGATTAGCTCGTCTGAGTGTCCTCATTTAGACAAGCTCCAGAATAAAAGGACTTACTGAAGTAGAGTCTCCTTGACAAGATTTTAGTAAATTAGTAACTTATTTGTGTGTTCATCTATTCAGAATACTGCTAATAAATCACTTGGAGACCTCAGCTATTGTTGCTGTTTGCTATTAATAGGAGAGGCATATTTGCAGCTTGACTATATTCCAGCAACAAATTGTAACGTGCTGTTAACTTTTGAAACATCACATACCACTGTTTTACTGTGGGGTGTGTGTCTTCCTGAGCATTTTATTGATCTCATGTGCCTTTTCTTCTATAGCAGAAAAACCTTCAAATGTTTTGCCTTGCACTGTTACTGCATGCAGCCTGCCTCTGTTCCTTAAGGACTTGAACAGCAGTCCTACTGGTTCTACCTGAAATTAGCAGTGTAGAGGAGAAGTAAATTGTGTCCTGCTGCTCACAAGTTTGGCCCTGGTAGGCAGTAAGGAATTGTAACACTCGCTGACACAAACAGGACTTGAAGATGCGCAGTGATTTTTACCTTGGAGCCCTAATTTTGGGTTGTAGAAAAACTCTGTTGCAGCCTAGAAGCTTTTGCCCATTTTTTGGCCTGTCTTTTAGGCCTGAATAACCTTGGGTTTTAAGCTTATCAGTGCTGTCCTTAACTGAAGCTACATCTCCATTGCTCTGAGATCCTCCAAGGATCTCATGGGTCACGGGAGATTTGAGTTCAGTCACTTGCAGGACTTGGGACTCCACAAAGAGCCTGGGCAAATATGCAAGAATAACCTCAAAACAGCGTCAGATGTCAGCCCATTAGAGGGCTGCAAATGCCTTTTTTAATCGTCCTGTGTCACTGGTGTCTGCACAGAGACAAAACAAAGGCCCAGACTGACGAGAAGGAAAGAGGGATCCTGGCTGGTGTTCAGCAGTGCTCAGGACACGTGAGGACATGGCTAGGGAAGTGTGTTTTTAAGTCCCATCTCTACACTTTGTAGAAGTGCATTTGTAGGGAAAAAAAACCCTCTCTAACAGCATCTTCCTGATCATTCTGTCTTTGGAAAAATGCAAATTGTCAGGCCCTGTATAGAAATGCCACATGCAACAGAGGGGGCCAGGGTGATGGGGATAATGGCCAGCCCCAGCCCAACGCTTTGCATTGTATCAGTGAATTTAGCAAGATGAGGGGACACATAGCACAAGAATAATGATTTCTAGGGGACAAGTTAATGAGACAAAATAAACAAAGCCAGGCCAGAGCCAATGTAGTGATGTAGGAACCTAGAGATCCCGGGCTGTGGCAGCTGACCATTAAATGCAGGGTGGCTGGCAAGGGTTCATGAGAGCCGAGCAGGATGCATGCCTGCTGGCCAGCACAGCACAAGCCTCACTGCTCACAGCAGTGCTGTCAGCAGCAGGCCAGCAGGATGCCATCCTCCCACCAGCTGCCTTGCCCATGGCTGTGGTGAGGCCCATCTCTTGGCTTGGCCCCCGAGCTTTCCCTCCCGTCTTCCCGAGCCCTGTGTAATGTTTCCACTGGCTTTAGCATTGTCGGGTTGCGGGGAGGCTCTCCCTTTAAATAATGGGGCAGCAAAAAGGGGATTCAGGGAAAAAGGGGAAACCTGAGCTTATTTTTTAATCTGTGCCTGGGAGGACAGGAGGCAAGGGCAGTTCTGGGAGACAAACCTTGGTTCTCCATGGAATTTTACCATGAAAGGTACTTTCCCTCCAGAGACTGGGCACCGCCAGGGCTAAGCAAAACAACTGCTGTTTTCTGGGCACCTGCACCTGCTTTTTAAGTTTTCCATAAGTGGAGTGCCAGGGATGACACTGCAAGGTCTCTGGGCCAGGTTGTGTCAAAACCCTCCCTCTATGCCACAGGCAGTCCCAGAGCAGTGACATGTCCCTTTGCTGGGCCTCCCAGGTGCTCAGCATCTCTGGAGGAGCAGGGCATGTGAGGGGCAAGACACTTCTCCAACCTGTCTGGTGATCCTCCACATGATTCCCCCTGTTGCAGCTAACCTGCAGCAAAGTCTCATTGTCTCCTTTTCTCCCTGGCTTTCCCAGTGCTTTTGACACTTGGAGGTTGGCCCTCCGCTTGGCCAGCTCTTGAAACGCAGCCACCCCTGGGATGGAGCATAGCCAGTGTTTAACAGTGCGTATCGGCAGTGCTCCGTTTAGAACAGCAAGTTTCTAACAACTGCGGATCAGGGCTTCTGGATCGGCCTCCAATTATGGCTAAAATGAATTATTCCTCAATGTGAGCTTGACCAGTCTGTGAAAGGGGGTATATTGTAGGCTGCCAACAGCAGGAGGGAATAAGTCCCAGGGCTCCAGGAGACCCTTTCCAAATTTCTTGTGTAGGAGGTGAAGAGCACTGTACCCACATGAAATGAGGAATTTGGGTAGGCAGAATTTAATTCTCTAAATTGGCATCTAGCCTTGTTAGTGGGACTATTGCTTCCCTTGAGAAAAGTGCTGCAGGATTTTAGTGGTGCAGCCAGAGCCTCTCTTCAGGCACTGCACCCCACTGCTTCATTTCACAGTTCATTTTTGGCATGAAGGGAGGACTGGCTCTCTTATTCAAGCTCCCAGTTCACTGGAAAGTAGGGCTGCCATGTTTCTGATTGGGATTCCTGAATACAACCGGTTGCACAGGAAGTGTGTAACCTAAAGCACTGAATCAACACATCTCAGAAGATTTGGATCAAAAGCTCACGGGGACTTAATCTGAGATTAATCGCCATGCACAATGGGTGTCAGCATGAGATATCCAGTCTACCAACATTCAAAATCCTCCACAAATGGTGAAGTCCTCAAATTCTTCCTGGGCAACATTTCCAGGAAGAAAAGAAGTTAATGTCCAAAAACAAACTTACTAGACACGTATGCCATGTCTGTCTATCACCAGTCTCTACTCAGCATCCCTCATTGCTGTGGTCAAAATCTGTAGCCATGAGTTGAAAGGGCAGTGCTGTTTCTCACGGTCTGTTTGACTATGTGTATTCATATATAATTCAGACAGGTGTTCTTTTTCCAAAAATTAAGTGTAGTTCATGTAACTGGATGGTTTAAGCAGCCAGCTCTATAGACACAAAGCCTTTTCATTATAGACAAGAGCAACTGAAAAATATTAATGAAATTGGGTTACTCTTAGGCTGAAAGAAATCCCCTTGATCCCTAGTACTGTCTCAGGCATTCTTGCCAAAACACTAACCTGCTGCCTTGCAGGCTTTTGCAGTGATGCATCATGCTCAGAAACTGTTAAAAGAGTTATTCTGCAGCTCTGAGGAGTGAGCCAGCTTTTCTTACAGCCCTGCCTATGAACAAGCAAGTCCGGTTCTCTGTCTGGTTCTTTGGAGGTAGCTCCAGGTTTTCTTGGTCTTCCATACACACAACAGGTACTGCCGGCAGGCCAAGGTTGAGAACATAAATCTTTGTGGGGATAGGGAAAGGAGGGGAATTGCTGGAGGGAAGACTATTTAAATACCATCTTTCTTACTGATCGGTCAAAGGACTTCATATGATCAGCTGAAATGTACTGGTTCATTTTCCTTGGTGGGATATGCAGCCTTGGAAATGGCGATGCTGAAGATGAGAAAAAAAGCAATAATTATTTTCCTTGATAGAGCATAGCTGATTATATTGTGCATCTGGAGGGTTTTCTGAGCCAAGAAACTGAGCGTTTCTATCTGTTTGATGAGTGAAAGTAGTGATTAGGCAAAATAAAGCCATTGTGGAATAAACTATCAGTTCTTGGAGAAGCACTGTTAACTGGAGGTGAGGAAATGCAAATGTTTTGAGCTGGTTTGAGCTGGAGAGAGATTTTTCTGGTATGAATATTACTTCTGTGATCATCGTCTGCCTGAAGACAGGCATGACCTAGCAGTGTTTAATTTTCATCTAACGAAATTGTGTGGTGGGATGTTGAAAGGAAGTTGAGAAGATGGCTCTTGTGTGATTGATTATTGCCAGAGAAGTCAAAGATCCTGGAGAAATGCCAAGCCTCTTTCCTAGCTCTCTTCATGCCTTTCCCAGCCCCTCACCGGCCAGCTGCTGTGCATGAGTAGGATCTCATTCCATACGGGTTCTTGCTTTTGAGAATGGTGGAAGAATGCCATGAGTTCCCCAAAAGATTAAAGTTGTCTTGGTATAAATTAACTTGCCAAGGCCCCTGCAAGGGCCAGTTATTTGAAGTTGTTGGATTTTCCTCCTGAAGGCTTTGTAAGATTGCCTAACTTTTGAATGGTGAGATATGGGATTATTTGCCTTGTTTTATGTGCTGTCAAAGATTGCAGAAGGGCTGTAGGCATGGGCCAAAAAGCAATGCCATTTCTCTGGCATCTTGAGGAGCTCAGGGGATACCGTTGATGGTGGTCAGAGGGTTTCTGTCACCATCCCTTGGGGACAGGGACAGAGCGCTGTGGCCCAAAAGACAGGCTCCACTGCTCAGTTTGACCTTAGTGTCTCTGATGGTCACCTCTCTGCAGTGGTGAGGCAGGTTTCCCAATTTCTCTTGCTTTATCTCACCCAGGTGATGCTGAAGTGTGCATTTTGAACATGCTCATGCAGGGAATGGTCAGACCTCTCTGTGAGAAAGAGAAAGACTCTTCTTCCCTGCAGTCCAGTTGGTCTGAGAGGCAGAAAAAAAAAGTATATTAGAAGAGCTGGTGGTGATACCTGCCCAGGTTAGGGTGATGAACTTCCCACCATGTGACCATTCACCATGTGAATTATTTACAGCATCTCACAGAATCACA
>VZTV01032611.1:0-61931 GCA_013400875.1 Anhinga rufa | reverse complement strand
AAGGGGGGATTGCAGGTGTAGGGCGCTCATAGCTTTGGGGGCCCAACGCCCAGGGGCACGTCCGCAACGTGGGCCGAGTCCCTCGGGTGTTTGGTGAAGTCAGGCAGGTGGAAGTCCTGCGTTTCGCAGCTTTGCCTGCCACGGGGGCATGCGTCACGTTGGCTTGCAAGTTCCGTGGAACTGGGCACCTTCCTGGTTTTGTGGCGTTGCTATGGCTAAATAGAAGGGGGCTTAATTTTTTTTCTGGTGGTGGTGGTGGTTTTTAGCTTCAGAAATATCACGGCATTGTACCGTAGGTTTTCCAGCTTCAACTGATATTCAGCAAAAACATCCTTTTCCCCACATGTCTACTTAAGTTAGCATTGAACAGAGGCTGCCAGAAAGTTGAGGAGCTTTATAAGTCTGGCTAGAGTTGCCTTCCCGGTCGGCTGATGAGCTCTCATTAGCTTCCACTTTTGTAAATGCTGTCTTTGTTCTAGTTCTCGACTCCTCTTCTTTTGTGCTCCGATTTCTAATATAAACCCCAGGAAATTACAAAGCCCTTTGAAAGATTTCTGATCTTCATCTGATACGAAGAAACACAACAGCGCATGACAGCATAGACGAGTAGATTAGAGATGGGCTCAAGCCAGACCAGGAACGAGACTTCTAATGTGTCAGAGTCTCGGGGGTTCTTAGAGGGAGCGTTTTGTTTGTCTGAATGATCCCCCAGTTGCTCACTCTTGCACTGGGAGTTCTTGATTTGCCTTGACCCTCTCCAAGCTCTTCCACTGTCACCTGAAGGAGATGAACCGGGAGCACACTGCTGCCTAGGGTCCAGTGGTCCTTTGGGAACAGATATAAGGAGCCCTCCAAGGGAAAGGTCACTGCTTCCTCTGCTCCCTTTACGCTGATGTGTACAGTTTTGGCCAAGAGATGCTTGACATTACCATAGTTATTAGCCTCCACGTTTTTGGAAAGGGCAAATCCATAGTAAAACGATCCGGAAAGGTGGAGGCAGTATGGATTCAGAGATTCCCCAATGAGCAGCAAGTAATTCAAAGATAGCCGCATGTGGGTTTAGCCCCTCTTTGAACGTGCTGAGCCTGACTTCCAGGGGCGTGTAGCCTTTGCAACTGATAGAAATCAAAACCATTAAAAACAGGTCTTCCAAAGTTCACTTTCTGCTTATTGGGAAGATAGGAGAATAGAGAAATTTCCCTCCCCACTCCTACTCTTAACCTGGATAAACTTGAGAATAGTCTCTCCCTGGCTTCAGAAAGCACAGCTTAGGATCCACTTCAGAAATTTCAGCCCAACTCCCTCCGCTCTTGGGGAATACTTGCAACAAACTGCCCGCAGAGCTGAGCTTCACAGTTTACATCCCGAACCCTAGTTCTGGTCAAGGGACTGCAACGCCAGTGCCAGTTAAAGAAGATAACAAGGTAGGAGAAAGTGTTGCATTATCAGGGCACCGGCTCCGGGACTGTGACCCAGCCGCATCTCCCTGGGTGCTGCCTCCTGCCGGGTGTCACTGCCAGGTAGAGCAGCCTTGAGTGAAACATGTACCCAGTGACCTTTCTCCACCAGGCTATCCTGTTCTGCCGGCCCCTTCGCTGTTGTACCGAAATCCAGCCTCATGCTGAGGGTGTGTGCCTTGCGAGGGCAGTGTTCGGAGGGCTGGTGCAGAGTTGCTAGCAGAGTTGCTAGCGTAGCTTAAGCTAGCAGCGGGTATGGAAAAAAATCTTTGTGCAAGCACTGGATTAGCAGGTAATATACGTGGTGCCTTTCTTCTGGAGGTTGTAAAACATTTCAGAGATGCTAATTCCTCTCTCAACACATTTGTGAGACAGAAGAAACCAGATACTGGAAAGGCAAATGCCCAGTGCCTTGAAAATCAAGTCAGGATCTAGCAGGTTCTTTGATCAGGAACAGGTTTCTCTTCCTCCTCTGGGGCACAGATATGGTAACAACCCAACTGTTTCCCAGTCACAAGGGAGCAAGGACTTTCAGCTACGTGGTGGATGCGCCCACCCCTTTTTTTTTCCTTCGGTCTCAGTCTCCCACCAAACTTCATCTTTTGTCCATGTCTCCCTCCTTCTCCCCAGACTGCTTCAGGGAGGAGCGCTCCCCTCCAAGAGCTTGTGTTGAACCCCAAGTCAGTTGTTTCTATCAGTTTTCTTACCTGGCTAATTACTTCAAGAATCACAAAAGATTGATCCTGATTCTGTTTTGGGCGTTCCTTTAACAGAAAGGACAATAAAGCCTCCTCCGGGCCACAGCCAGAGCATTTAGCTAGCTCCTGTCAAGTGCCAGCCATTGTCACCTTAGCCAGGAGGTCTGCGTCTATTCACCACAGCACAGCTCCGTCCACACTGTCGGGACTTCCAAGTGATTTCCAGCTCCCCCAACCCCTTTATCCTTTTCATTGGTTCCTAGCCAGCCTCTGTGGTGTCTGTGCTCTGAAACATCTAACAGTTTCATTCCAGATTTCCATCAGAGGTCCTGCCAGCCCTCAGTCTGAGTCAGCTGATACCACATGAAGGCTTACTGTGATTAGGGAGTGAAATGGGAGCGGACCTTACATGTGTAACTCAGCAGTTTTTCAGTGTGTGTATAGTCTCTGAAGGGGATTTCACTCATCACTGTTTCCTTAGTAGCTGCTTCTTTTCAAAGCTGGGTTTAGGTCTTTGCTTTTCCTTATCTAGGACACTCACAGAAACCCTTTTTTTTTTTTTTAAGGCCAAATTTCTGGCCTCAATGGGAAAAAGTCTCCAGTAGCTTGTTTAATGGAGACTGATTTGAACTTCCACTCTGGGTCAGAAAGCTAGGCACATGTTGCTGAGTTCTCCGTTTGTGTTTATCCATATCTGCTTACCTGGTTTGTGAAGGGCTCGCTGGCTAAGGGCTCTTCTCTAGAGAAGCAGTAGTCCGGTAATATGGAATGATTCTTTCAAAATACTGGAGAAGAGCCCGAAACACCTGAGGGATGACCAAATCGGAAAGTCTACTGCAGGTCTCTTAACGTTCCTGGTGCAAGCTTCAGCTGTTTTAGTGGGGTTTGGAAGGGTGTTCGGCAAGGAGGACAGACTTGAGTGACTTCAGTGGGATACAAACCAGAGTGCTCTGGGGAAAAACCTGTACGAGTGTACATGTGTGTGCTGGGCGACTCCCTTAGACTCATCCTTATTCTCTTTCTGCTACAGTGCAGGTCCTGGTGGATGGAGCCCCGGTCCGGATCCAGCTGTGGGACACTGCTGGACAGGTAAGCTCTATCAAAGCAGCTGTCAGCTCTGGTCCTGTGGGACAGGGATTGTTTGCAGGCTTTTGAGGAAGGCAGTGTTTAACTGGGAAGGAAGGAAGGAAATGCACTAGTCCAGTGTCAGCCGTTCGCTGGTATGGCAGTCCCAGACAGGTGAATGACAGACTCCCTCAGCTCTGAAACTTGTGCCTGAACTGTGTCATGGCCACAAAGTCAGCACCATGCCCTGCATCTGAGGGTGTCGCTGTCCTAGTTAACGTGTGAAAGAGCCGCTGCGGCATCATGCTGTTAGGAGATCCGTCCAATGAAGACCTTTTTTCCCCCCCCCTCCATTTTTTACAGGAGGACTTTGACTGTTTGCGCTCACTTTGTTACCCCGACACCGACGTCTTCCTTGTCTGCTTCAGTGTGGTAAACCCAAGCTCCTTCCAAAACATCACTGAGAAATGGATCCCGGAGATACGAACTCACAACCCCCGGGCACCGGTGCTGCTGGTGGGGACGCAGGCAGACTTGCGGGATGATGTCAATGTCCTCATCAGCCTGGATCGCTACCATGTGAAGCCTGTGCCCCGGCCTCAGGCAGAAGGTCTAGCGGACAAAATCCGGGCTGAAGCCTACCTGGAATGCTCAGCGCTGACCCAGAAGAACCTCAAAGAAGTTTTCGACATGGCCATTGTCAGCGGTGTCGAGCACAAAGCACGGCAGGAAAAGAAGATGACTGCCAAAGGCATCAAAACTCTCTCCAAGTGCCGCTGGAAGAAGTTCTTCTGCTTCGTCTGAAGCTGCTTTGAGTGGGGGGGAAAAGAAACACCCGATGCCAGTACTGGCTCTGCACCTTCTTGGAGGGACTGCTCCTATGGCCCCAGCGAGGAGGGTATGATAAGCTGCTGGGCTTGGAAACCTGGCTCTTGCTGGGTTACAGTATCAGACACCTAGGAGACATGAACTGGATTTCCATTGTGCCGGGGTGTGGAATAGTCCAGGCAGATATAAGTACCTGCCGGACATGTCTATAAGTACCATGCCAGACCAATGGGAGCCTTTAATACGCCAAGACTCAGTACCCCAGAACAGGCAGTTTCCTTACATTGTTCAAAATGTCCAGTTTTCTGTCTGAAGCTAACACACTTTCGGAGTCCTGACGCAGCGTAATAAACGTGAGGGACTTTTGAAGTCTGCCTACGTTTTGGCTGATTTACAGGCTTGGCAGAGAGTAGGGCAGGGGCAGTTACAGGTGACTGCAACGTGGTCAGACATGGGCTGCCGAGTTTGTAACACGAGGCTTGGGTTCCCTCTCTGATTCTGCTTGCCAAAATAGGTAGAAGTCACTTGGCTGTGAAAAAGCAGTGCTCTTTCTTAAAGGTCCTGTATTGTGAGTACCCTCGAGAAGGTTTTCCCTAATAAAGGCCATTAGCAGGCTGAACAGAAAAGGCACTGGGAGCTACAGTAGTTCTTTAAGCAAAACGTTCTTTGAGAGGACTCTGTAGTCCAGTGGGTGCCAGTGCTATATCTTAAGAGGTAGTCATGAACTTGGGGACCTATTTTGAAAGGCCTTTTGTGTGTGTGGTGTTTTGAGAGAAAGAACAGGTGAGGAACAGCGATGAGCGGCTCTGTCTGTCTAGCAGAGAGGAAACTGTGTCAGCGAAGGGTTTGTAACACTATGAAGGGGTGAATTGTGGATGGAGAGCCATGCATGTCATGAAAGGAGAAGAGGGAAGGAAGAAAAAGGGGGGAATAGAAAGGAAAAAGAGATGGAAGGAAGAAAGGGAGATGGAGAAGGAAAGAAGAATGAACATTGTTAGATGAAAGTTGTGATTCTCTTAGTTGAGATGCTAATATTTAGGGACTCCTCTAGGGACCTGGAAAATTTGCTAGTGATCTCAATTTCAAAGTAATATCTATACCTTAAGTTCTGAATCAAGAGAAGGGGGTTGTAGTGAGAGAGAGAGTTCCTCTTAGTCAGTAAAATCCTCAGTTTCACATCTATGCAGAAGAACAGAATTTACCTTGTACTGTTATTCCTGAGGCTGCAGAACAGGAACGGAGGGCTCAGGGCTTCTTTCTGTTGTGCTCCCTTTCTTAAAAGTCACTGCTTGATCTGCTGAAATCAAAAGCAAAGGAAATCTGTGAAGTTCCTGCCAGAGAAAAACATTGACTATGTTTGCTCCGTTCCCCTCTCACCTGTTTCTCAGGGGCTTAGTTTCCCGGTGAGCCTATTCACAGTTTTATTACAGAATTTACATCAATCTCTAAAACTTCTTTCACAGAGACATTTCATTCTGGTTTATGTAGCAGAGAGTGTGACAGGTCTGTCAAGCAATGCTTTCAATACTCAGGGGGTTCTCTGCATCTGGCCATGGCCCATCACTCTGGGAACGCTCCGGAGTGATGTGACAGAAGGGGATATAGCTGTGGATTGTTTGCCCTGCACCGAAAGCAAGCGTACCTGAGCTAGTGGGCCTGTAGAAAACCAAACGCAAGTAATGCAGAACGGCTCTGGATCCAAACAAACGCCCGCAAAGGTCTCTCACAACCATCTCTCTTTGTGGTGCAGCTTGTGTAGTCCCCAGGACATGCGACAAGCCTGCCGCCTCCCTGGGTGGTATCATAGTATGAAAGAGGTGGGCAGGTCTTCTTGCAAAGGGACGTGGCCCCTGGCCGTGGAGCTGCTCGTAGGGTAAGGCTTAGAGACCTGAGAAGGATGGCGTGTCAAAATGAGCTGAACATGGGAAGGACTCCCCCAGCTGAAATGCCATCTGGGTCCAGCCAGGGGTCTGGAGAGATGGAGAGTAGAGGCTAGAAGCAACATGTCCTACACACATCTAGGCAGGACACCACTTCCTGAGCAAAGCTCTCACTCAGCAATGCATCCCTGCATGTACCTCCTACCTGTACAGGCACCTTTGCTGTATCACTAGTTCGGTTTGTCTGCTGGGTCTTTATGCATTTCTTTAGCCTCCAAGACCAAGGGCTGTGGTGGGACCTGCTAAGGATCACGCCACAGCCCTGCGGAGCAAACCCACAGGTGGAAAGAACACCAGCCTCCCCTCCTGCTGGGAAGAGCAAGGGTTGTCCTGCAGTAGCCTGGTATGAAACAGGGATTATTTCATTCTAGAAAAGAAACTGTACTGAGAGCTGCTTTCTTACTCTGTGACCGTGGCTAATATTTGTTGAAATAAAATTTTTTTAATGTCCGCAATTTGTGTTTGTAGTTTTGTCAGAGCAAAATAAGATGGGCTTTAAGATGGAAGAGGAATTATCCCATTTTACTGACAACAGCATAAGAGGGAAATTGGCCCACTTCTCCCTCCATGCCCTAACCCCCACTAGCAATGGTAAAAATCCCCATAAACCTGAAACCTTCCAAGATCCTCCTGCTGCCTCAGTTCGTTTTCCTCTCCCTCAGCAGCCGCTCAGGGTGGATGGAGGCTGCCGAGGGGGCTGGAGTAGCAAACGCTGACGGCTTTCAGTGCCTCTCCCCAGAAGCCACCATCCAGGGACCGGTCAGGAGGCCCTCCCCGCACTCCCTGAGACCAGCCCATGTAGGACTTGCGTTTGGAGCCTTAATGACAGCGTGCTGCTCTGTCATTAGGCTGGTGGGTAATTTAGCGACAGGCTTTAGCTGACTTACCTTGGTAGTTAAAACACTGTTGAAGTGCTGAAAATTTTTGTCTGTGCCACATAGGACACAAAGGCTCTACCCATGCTAGCTCACAGCATCACAGCCTTATTGTCAGCATCCCAGGTAGGTCAGGGCTCCTATCTGTCCACATCTGGGGCTCCATAGCGGCTCCAAAGGCAGAGGGCTGGGAAGCGAGGCCTCTGGGGGAGTTCAGCAGAGAGGCAGGACAGAAAATGGACAAAACTCCCAGTGTACAAGAGGTAATGAACAAATGTGATTCAGAAACTAGAAAGGAATAGGAAATTACTGCCAATAAAACATGATTTGGGAACTTGGGGTTTGGGTTTTTTTGACAAAGCCTGAGACCACACTGTCCTGTAATCTGCTGTTTGCTGAAGCGACCGGTGGGATTATTTGGAGCCAGCTCCCAGCTTTGCAGCTTCCTGGCATTAAAGTTTACAGAAGAACCTGTGAATGGAAATAGCAGCAAAGTGTGAATTAACTTCACGGGCAGTGAGTCATCCCACTGAGCCATATCCTGTCACGTGCACAATAAGCACCCTAAAACTCCCTGAAACCCGGGAACAAAGCTGAGCTCCTGGGGGTGGGGGTGGATCTATCCCATTAAATGGAGCGTCCCACCAAAACCATCTGAGGTGTCTTTAAAGCTTTACTCTAGTCCCCTCCATGGTGCAGTACTGGACCTGTGCTGCTCCCTGGCTTTGGTACAGTTTGGGCTTGTTTCAGCATTACGGTTCTGCTTGACCAACCTGTATTTTCAGATGATGCACATCTTCAGAGAGCACAGGGGAGTTCCTGGGAGACTGTTGCTAACACAAACCACCCCACCAGGCTGGATGAAGCTAGCCAAGCCCATTACTAGGCCAGCACAATTCCACACGAGTGCCACTTACTTTAATTCCAGAAAGGATCCTTATGATATCATTAGTTGATCTGACTTGCCCCATAGTGCAAAGCTCAGCATCAAATGCTAAAAACCCCAATGTCCGTACAGGGTAGGAACTCTCTAGTACCTTCTCTCTTCCTGAGCAAGATCCGGTCTCTGGCTCGGATCCTGGTCAGCAGACTCCTGCACAGCCCTGCATCCAGCAGAGTAATTTGTCAGGGCTTTCCTAGCGGCACAAGCAACACTGCAAGTGCTTCAGCACAGGTACATCTTGTAATTCTGCATGAAGCCGGTGTGCCAGCTCCCGCTCTCGGCTGCCATCTCCAAAGGAGCTGAGCTCGGGCGTCAGCAATGGTAGGAACATAGTGTAGAAAGGACCCTTTTGTCTCCTTTCTCTGTAGGTAGCACACCCTAAATGGGCCTAGTTGTGCCAAGAGAGTTCCTAGCTGGCAACGCTTTCCGGAGCTTCCACTGAACCCTGACTGGGAATTAATCCCCAAAATAATACCAAGTTTCATCTGACTCAACACAGCCTCCTTCCAGCACCAGAAGGGCAAGTCTGAAAGGTCCTTTCAGGAGATCTTTATGCCCTGTAGGTTATGCCCTATTTACTCTGAAGGGACAGGCTGAATTATTACCAGGTCAGGAGCTGACATGAGTCCAGCAGCAGGAACCCAGCTGTGCTTGAACCCTGTTGAAATGCAGTCACCAGAGAATGGCATCCTCCCCCATTTCCTGAGAGGGGTATGACTGCATTAACGACCTTATCACCTTCTTAACACCCTCCAATTTAACCCTCAGGTGCTAGCTAGCTTTTTCTTCACCTTGCTCCAAGTTTAATGCTATTATCAATTAGGCAACCATTTCCACCTTGGAAGCAGGGTCTGGTTTGGCTTTTCCCACCTGTAGCGACAGCTAAGTAGCCTGCTTCAACTTTGCTCCTAATGTTCCTGCCCCTGCTTTGGGCTAGATCGGTCCCCTCCCGTGGTCCTCTCTGTGGCCTCGCAAAGAGCAGTGTGGGGACACCGGAGGGGCGGGAGTGAGCAGCGGCACTGCACAAGCAGGCACTGGCACCACAAGAAACATGCTTCAGTCGAAGTGCTGCTCTTCCAACCCCACCGAGAGTCCTCGGTGCCCAGGAGGCTGTCCTTGGCCTGCTGAAAGATCTTGGCTCTCCTTTACATCGTTGCCTCTCTTGGAGCCGTGCTAAGTCACTCTGTAGTGGGCCTGGGAGATAAAGCATTTATACGAAGAAGCCACTCAAATTTTACAATACGGTTCCAAGACTGTCCTCCCTGTACTGGAGGTTGCTGGTCAAGACTCAGCTCCCAGTCTGCATCTGCTCCCAGAAGAGGAATCAAAGAGCTGGCCCAGCCGGCACCTGAGCCTCCTGGAAGCTGCTTACTCATGCCTCTGCAGGGTCCAGCCCTGGGCTCCCCGTTCCCACCATTTAAATACAGCATTGTACTTGCAAAGACCTATTGCACAAGAGAGCAGGGTATGTTTCAACGTATCCCTTAGACAGGTTCCCTCTGCTGCAGCCCCATGTGATCCCCGTTCCCAGGGTGACACCATGCCCTTTCCAGCTCCCGGACGGAGCTGCTCGGCATCCAGACTTGCAGGACTTGTTCTGGAAGAGCAGGAGGAGATGTGGGTCCCATCCTCCCCCTCCATCCCCTCACCCCCAGTGCTGCCCCTAGGGCAGTGTTGTGAACTGAAATACTCTGGTTTCTGCTGCTGTGGAGGAACATCAGGTGCGGGGAAATTTGGCTCGGGGACAAGTTTCACCACGAGTCACTGAGCCAGGCTTTTCTTTCCCATGAGATAATCTTGGGCGGGGCAGACAATCTCTTCAAATTAAAATACAATGAAAATACACGGGCTTCCCAGGGTTTAGGGTAAATCTGTCTTTCCTTGTTTTCTCAGAAAGCGAGCCAGGCGCTGCTGAAACCTTCCCCAGGCTTGCAGCGCAGAGGCCAGCGCTGCAGCAGCAGCGACCACTCAGCCTTGGAGTCAGGCCTGGCTGTCTGGCCAGGGGACGGTGCCCGCTGCTCCCCCAGCCCCTGGCCGGCAGCAGGAGCCCACCCGTGGGACCTGGCTCTGCCGGTGGTGAGGGTGGGAGAGCTCGGCCTTACCATGGAGGAACCTCCACAGTCCTGTAGAGGAGGATGGGTGGGAAAGCGCGGATTAGCAAGTCAAGCACGGGTGGCAAAGCCCCCTTCTGCGCTGCTGCCTTTGTACTGGTGGCACGGGGACAGCACTGGTGATTCCCAAGCAGCCGCGCACGCTCGTGCTGGTGCCGTCACCACTGTTAAACTCTGTGGGGGACTCGGGGCACTCATGTCATGGGCCTGCCCTTCCTCCCCCATCACCCTGCCACCGAGCTTAGCCCTCTGCTTCTCGAGGTGAACACCTGGTTATGTAGCTCAGTGGCAACAGGGACACAGGGAGAAGCCAGGGATCTAGCTGGGATCTCGCTGGCGGTGAGCATCAACACCCCAGCCCTGCAGACTGAGGTGCTTTCTCATCCAAAGCGGAAAGTCAGCATCACGTGCTGCAGCAGGGCCCTTCCTGAGAGGATTCGGTTCTCCCAGCAGAGGCTGCATCCCTTCGGGGTAGATGGGAGAGAGGCTGGGAAAATGCTGCCCAAGCAGTGAAAATGGCTTTTGGGCAGTGTTGAAGAGCCCTAGCTGCCCTCCTGCAGCGAGCCCCGTGCTGGGCCGCCCGCCCAGGGAGTGAGTGGTGTGTGCCTGGGGACAACCGGTGCCCGCGCTGCCGGAGCCGCTGGGACAGCTGGGACAGCTCTCCGCGGCAGGCTGGGAGGCAGGAGGAGCACCCGGCCACGGGCAGAGCTTCAGAAACTGCGCATTCATCTTCCCTGCCAGTAAGTCAGAGAGCGCCTGGGGCGGACTGATGACGCACGGCACACCTGAGATCATTTTCATGGGAATAGACCCGTGAGAGACAGCGAGAGGAAGAGTCAGGGAAACTCTCCCAGCACTTCAGTCGGTGTCAGCATTCGCAGGGCAGATTTCACAAGATAAACAAAAGCCTTTAATAACCGCACTGGAGGGAGGCTTTGAAACCCTGTGAAACCTCCGCCAGGAAAAAAGAGCGGCAGGCCTCTTGCGGAGCACCGACGCCACCAGTCAGCCAGAGACCCGGTGGCCGCAGAGTGAAAAAAAAAGGTTTGCAAAAACCAAACCATAAAGATCTGAGCGGGGGGTGCCCGAGCTGACTCCCAGCTGTGGGCAGCAATATGCATGGTGCTATATATAGCACGGATGAATATTCATTCCTCTTGCTAAGGGGTTTTAGTAACATGGAGCGGATGAAAGGTGTCAGCCACCCCGGAATATTATCTGGGCAGCAGTGTATAATCTGAATGGAGGGTAGGAGAGGATATCTAATGTTGTGATATCTTCTATAGGATGACTTGGTTTATTTCTTGTAAGCCAAATAGATTTGTAGAATAACAAGACTTATTAGCGTCTAAGAGTAAAGCCTCGCGTGTGCGAGACTCCTGTCAAAGGATGCTAAGCCTGAAATACGGGGACTCCGTGCTAACCAATAAAATACAACCATACCTTGGGAGGAACGGGACATCCCGCAGCACCTGGCTGGCCGCCTTATGAGCACCAGTAACAGCAGCATCCTACCTTTCCATGCAGAGCATTTATTCACTATCTGCAAACATCTCTTTTCAGATGATGAAGACTCTGCATTAGGTGAGAGGGTAAGTCTAACTATAATTTAGGTCACCAGAAACCTGGAAGCACTAAGCCAGGCTTTAACATCATTTCCCTGTGCACTTTTGGGTGAATGACTTTCCCTTTTCCATTTGCAAAAGGGAGCTCCCTCCCCTCCACGAGGTGTGATACACATTTATTAACTGGTATTCATGGAGTGCCATAGCAGGGGAAGTGTTATAGCCAGGAACATCACAGCGCTTCTCCTCACGGTCTTCAAAATGGGACAAAAGCCCCGAAATGTGTTCAGACACCAGTCTCCATTACCGTCTTCTGTGAGTTTCCAGAGAGATCTGGAAAACCAGACTCTGTGATTATAGCTCCAGCTCTGGGGTTCAAGCAATTAAGGGAGAAATTCACTATTCATTTAGAGCAAATGTCTTCAACCTTCAGAGCTGTTGAAGGAAACATGAAACCCCATGGTCTGCAAAATTAGGAGATGATTAAAAGGAAGCCCTATACATATTGCTACTTAAATGGTACATATGCCACCTTGGTGATGTCGCAGGAGAGGAGGAAGAATGAAATGTGGTGTCTTCATATAGCTAGTACTATCCAGTCCCCAGAGAAAAATCACAGACTCACAGAATGGTGGGGGCTGGAAGGGCCCTCCGGAGCTCCCCCCGTCCAGCCCCTGCGTGAGCAGCACCCCCAGAGCAGGGGCCCAGGCCCGCGTCCAGGCGGGGTGGGAATGGCTCCAGGGAAGGAGACTCCACAGCCTCTCTGGGCAGCCTGGGCCGCTGCTCGGGACCCGCACAGCAAAGGGGTTTTGCCTCAGATTTCAGTGGAACTTCCCGTGTTCCAGCTTGTGCCCGGTGCCCCTTGTTCTGTCGCCGGGCACCGCTGAGAAGAGCCCAGTCCCACCCTCCTGACACCCGCCCTTCAGATACTGATAAGCACTGAGGAGATCCCCCTCAGCCTTCTCTTCTCCAGGCTGAACAAGCCCAGGTCTCTCAGCCTTTCCTCACCAGGGAGATGCTCCATCCCCTGAGCATCCTTGTGGCTCTGCGCTGGCCTTGCTCCAGCAGCTCCCTGTCCTTCTGGCACTGGGGGCCCAGCACTGGACACAGCACTCCAGCTGCGGCCTCCCCAGGGCAGAGCAGAGGGGCAGGATGGCCTCTCTCGCCCTGCTGCCCACACTCCTTTTCATGCAGCCCAGGACATTAAGAGATGGACCCAAAATGCAGAATGTGGGCCATTCGTGTCTGGCTTCGCTGCTTCCACTCAGTGCCGGAGCACAGGCAGACCTATCTGAGCACAGCCACAGCCCAGGTGGATGGGGCTCCCACGCAGGAGGCTGGGGAGCCCAGCAGCAGCAGGAACCATTCCCAAACAAGACTCAGAACTAGCTTTACTTGTGGGTGGAGAAACAGCATCCCACCCTGAGTCTATCATGTTGTAGAATGGGGAGAGGAGGAAGAGGCACTCTGACTATTGAGACACGTCTGCATATTTTAGTGGAGAAGATCAGCCAGACGAGAGCAGCACATGTTCCCAAGAAGGCCAGCTCTCTGGGCAAGCAGCCGACAGCCCGGGCAGGCATGCCCGAGCCCATGCTGAAGTCTGTGCTGCTGGGCTCTCACGGTACATGTCAGGGGACCCAGCATGGCTGGATGAAGCTAGCTCACCTCCACCAAGCCCTGATCACACTTCCTAACTGAGATGCAGACAGACTCGCAGGTGCAAAAAGACACACCCAAGGGGGTCGAAAGCTTCCCGCTGCTGTTGGCTGATATTCCCCCTCCCTCTTCCAGCGGTGAGACCCGAGCAGGGCTGCTGAGCACCTGGGATGTTCCCCTAGAGGGAACGGCACGCTCCGGAGTCCAGCCTTCCTCCTGCCCCGTCCGGACAAATAGTTAGCCAGTAAAAGGGTAGGTTTGCTTCTGCTAAATACCAGCGCTGACTTCACTGATGCTGCCCTTCCATGTTTTATTGGCACCTGCTGGAAATCTCTTGCCACATCTGTGGTCTAAATAATTACAGCCTCCCAGCAAGAAAGGATGAGGGGGCAGCATGAGCATTTAAATGTTACAAATGGGATTCTACAGCAAGCACTGGTTGCTCTTCCCTAAACTCCTTTCTGTACATCAAGGAGCATAAAATAGTAGGAAGAGACCGAGTCCTGCTCTCAACCCTCTATCCTAAAGCATGGCTTTATTGGTAATTGAAAACTACATCTCAGCTTAATTTTCTTCCCACACTTGGCTGTACTCTATCTTACCCCCATCTCAAAGAGGCATGTCAGTCCTTTCATATCCTCACTGGAGTTCACAGAGGTTTGCCAGCATTAATCAGAGGCAATTACTTCTGCCTCTTTAGGCAGGGATATCAGACCTGAGCCTAGCGTGACTCATCCCAAGATCGCTTCCCCCTGCAAGGTTCTTCCAGACATCTCCTTTGCCTGGAGACCTCAGCTGCCTTTGGTCATTCTATGCCTGGGAAGCTCTTCCAGCAAGGAGCAAGCCCCGACTGCTACCCAGCCCCGTGTACGCCACATCCCTCTCTTCACCTCACCTGGTGGGAACGATTAGAGGGTTACAGGCTGGTGCTGGCCAGGAATTATCTAACCAACATTTTCACATTTTGATAGATTAGCTTTTTTAGACTTTTGGGGTGGAACAATTCTGTTTTGCTGACCACCCACTGCAATGCAGCCAGGGCTGTTGGACCACAGGGCTGTTCTCGGCAGTGGGTCTGGGTGAACCCTGGAGCAACCCGACCGTGCTGACACTCCTGACTCAGACATCTCCAGGATTCCCACTTTCCTGTTGAGAAGAAACAATTTGCACCTTCAGCCCTTGCAGCTCTGATGCCCTAAGAGCTCTGGCTGGAGGGAGATCCCTTTCGAGATCCCTTGGCTCTGTGGGAAGGAAGATCCCTCAGAGATGAACAGACCATACTGTTTCTTTCATTTAGGAGAGAAAGGACTCATGGTTTCCTAGAGGGAAAATTTTCTGTCCTACAGAAATCCCAGGGTTCAGTGTGGGTCATCACAAAAATCTGCTTTGGAATATTTGCCAGAAATATTCCAAAGTAGTGGAAATATATGGCCCATAGAAGAAATGGAGTTGCAGCAAGCTGTAGCGCTTGGAATGAAAGTGAAATCTATTGATATTATTCACAATATGAAGCAGATATTTTGTTACCATTAATGTTATTATTACTTACTAATAAATGCTTTTGTTATTAAGCTCAGCCTGCCAACACAGACTCTCCGTGAGTGTCGGCTGTAGGCATCCTCCCCACCAAAGCCTACGTCAGCCTCATAGAGATCCTGACTCTGCAAATAAACCCTCAGGTAGCCCTGGCCCACCGACCTGCACATACCTCCAGTGCTCCAAGCAAGTGTTTGCAGGAGAGCAAAAGAAATCTGGTGGTTTAAAAGGGCACAGACTTCCAGCACGACCTCTCTGGTTGGCCGGGGAGAAGACCATCGCACGTCGCTCCTGCCGTACTATGAAATGAGGTTGGAGAAGTACAAATGATGGGGGCCTGCTGGGATAACTCCATGAGGGTCACTCCCCTTCCATTTCTTTCCTTTCCCTCCAAGCAGCCCACCAGCTAGGAGAGATTTCTGCTGTTCTGCAATGATTTGGATGCAGTGTCTGTAGCTCTGGCTTTGGGGTGCTGCTCTGCAAATACACTGGACTGGTGTTCTGGGGTCGAGAAGGAAAAATGAGCAGGAAGGAAAGCAATAACTGAAAATAAACCACGTCTCAGTAAACAGATTAAAGTCACTAGGGAATAATATAGTTTTGCGCAAAAGGGGCAGAGCCCTTGAAAACCCAGGGAACTGGGAAAGGGCCTGCTCCTCACAAGGGCTGGGAAGCTCCTGGGGGGACTCACTGCCGACGTGGGGTGCTGCTCGCAGAGTCCTGCCTCATCAGTGCTGCCTGAGCAGGCTACAGTTCCTTTACACAAAGCATTTCCCCGTGAAATAAATACCTCTCTGGCTGTAAAGAAGCTGCCTGGCCATAATATGCATCACTGATTGCAAAGTTGCACAAAAAGAAGCTGGCTCTGAATTCGGCGAGAGCGGCTCAGTGAGCAGCACCCTGACATGGCAGGGGCTGGCCTGGTAGCAGCTCACGTCCCACAGAGTTTTCCAGATCGTGCTGAATGCAGACTTATTTTCAAAGGCCAGATCTCAACATGGTGAACAGAGAGGGAAAACGGACACGAGGCAAAAATGCAAATGTCTTCTGCTCGCTCCTTCACGACACGCACAGATGTGCTCAACTGTTGGCAGTGAGGGCAAAACAAATGAGCTGTCACTTCCATCTCAGGCACTGCCGGTGACAGGGAAATCTGATAATAGGGACAGATTTCCAGTGAGGAGAACAGCCATTTTTTTCATGGGCACTTCCCTTTTGCTAAAATCTCTTTCCATCTCCTTAGCCAGCGTGTACATCCCCAGCTCTTGTTCTTAAAAGTGGACAATAGCCTCCTCGCCAGTAGGAATTATCTGTGTGTTATGAAGAGGACAGGGACATGAAAAGCAGGCTTGTCTGACAGGGCAAGCCTTTCCATCACAGCAAAACAGTGCGGTGCGTAACAGGCAGCAACACTGTTTTGGTGCCCATTGTTCCTTTGCATAAAAGCCTTTGAACCGGAGTTAGTAATTATGGGAGCTGCACACTGCACAGCTCCTCAGCTGCTGATATGTTTATCAGTGGAGCATCAATCTGACTTGCTTCCAGGAGGTTTAGATGGCATGGGGTCATGCTTACATCAGCTAATAAACTCCTCAGAGCTGGGACGATCTCTTTCTTTTGTATCTGTGAAGCAGACAGCATCAATGGAGTCCCCATCCCTGATTTAAATAGCGGTCTCAATTCAGCAATGACAACAAGCTTTAAAGCTTGGGGACTGGAGAGGTATTGCAAAGGTGCAGGTGTGCTTCCTGCCATTTCCAGGAGGTTGGAAACAGAGAGGCTTTTAAACTAACAAATAGATCTTGCTATGCTAAAATACATTTTGTCATGAAAACACAAAGGTTTGCTCTCCTCTCACCCTGCCTGAACTTCAGCTGAGTACTGCTGGCAAACAAGTGACTTAGTACCAGTCACAGCAGGATCCTCTTTGTCATCTACCCTTACCTGGGAGGAACAAGGATGCCGGGTAGCAGGGCAGTCCCTCTGATTTGTTCTAGGGTGAATCAGCAAGCCTCAGCCTCCTTAGACACCCTAAGGATTTCTGAAGTCTCTCCTCTTTTGTGAGGTTGATTGCTAATCCTATGGAGCTAGAAGATCTAGTGCTCTAACCATCACATACATGAATTATTACAGTTTGGGATGAACTCCAAGGAGAGACTGAGATATAGCCACTGGCTAGCCTCCTCACGAGATTCTCAGCTTGCTCGTGCTAGGGGTAGAGAGGGAACTTTTTAAGCAAAAGAACATTTTTGACACAAGTTAAATGTGTGCAAACTGGGCAAAATTCAAGACAGGTTGGAAAGTAGAAGATGGTTTTTTGGTCACAGAGCCCGGAGGTTCTGGAGAGGTTTTCAGCTGGAACAGTGTGAGAACCCCTCCCCTTGAAGATAGCGCATGTCTTGTTTATGAAAACTAGTAGATGACAAAGTTGTCTAAAATAGAAGGTAAGTAAGTGGACATGACTCAGGAGGCCCTTTCCAGCCCTGCGTTCAAAAGCAAAGGACTGCCGTACCTTACAATTACGATTGTGCTGGGGACGGCTCCCGAGCTTTGCCCGGCTCCACAACACTCATCTCTATGAGAAATTTGGACCATACTATGTGCAACATGTATTACTCCACTCTAATTGCAGCACAGACAAGCATAGACTTGGTTAGGAACCGAACACGGTTTGTCTCATTGCTTTCAGTGGCCAGTTTTAAGAAGCACCCGCGCACCGGCTCTTCCATCGTAACAGAGTCCTTAGTCGGGAGCCTGGCCTCCCAACCATGACTTTTTTCCTGGGACAACTGGGCAGAATGCTGATTTCCCTACTGCCTGGGCTGGGATGAGGTCTCTGCCCCCATCAGCCACCCACAGGTTCGGGCTCACAAAAACCGATCCAAGACACCGGGGATGGGAGCACAGCACCTCAGCAGACAGTCCCAAACCCATGTCACAGAGGCAGCAGTCTGGTCACGAGGAGGTGACTAGTCAAGCTCTGAACGTTTCAAGGAGGAGTTGTTTTGTCCTCCTCTGCTGCAAGAAGATGAATGGCACCCTGGAGAGGGCAGTTGGGTTCAGCTTTGCTGAAAAGCACCATTAAGTTGGGTGAGAAGACAGTCAGGTCGTTTTTACCTCCACACAGTTGCTGGATAGGAGATAGGAGCTGGAGCGTGGGTCTCATGTAGATATACTGGGGTGAACATTTCCTTACCTTGAATTTTGCTGTAGGACACTCAACTGAAGTTAGCTTTCTTGGAAAAAGAGGCACTGTTTTTTACAGCCGAGGCACATTTTCAATCACTAGGGTTCCCATGGTGCAAGGTTTGCAAGTGTCCCACCCAGACTGCTATTGGAGTGCCATGCCAAAAATCAGCTCAGTGGTTCAAAATGGAAAAATTTATTACCACTTCCTCTCCTGACACCATTACGTCTGGTGCAGAAAGCTTACAAGGTCCCAGGGACATAGAAAGAGATATGGTGCTTCTGTGACTGGAGGAAGATGCTATCTGCCTGCCTGATGCTGCGATATACGGATTGTGCCATGCGGTCTGGTGGGTCCAGACATCTTGCAATGCATATCAGATGTCTCTCAGGAAAAAAAAAGAAAAGGCAGGAAAGAAGGGAGTGCTGAGAGTCAAACAAAGGTAGAGTTTATGGGAAAGTGAAGGGGAGGGGGGCAAACAAGAGCAATAGGAAGTTAGACTTTGAACAAGCCTGGGCATGCCTCGGGTACCGGTTCTACCTGCCCGCCGCCTGACCACAGCCCAGTCTGCCCAGTGACTGCACTGGGAACTGGGGCACGGAGCAGCACCGAGCGAGCGGGGTTTGTTTGCTGGTGGTGTTCCTGCGGGGGGGAGGCGGCCGAGACCCGTTGCGATAAGCGGGTCAGTCAGCCAAAGGCCCCTGTGCAGGCACCAGAAGCGGCTCCTCAGAGGAAACGTTTGGTCACACGTGACATCTCTGTTGCAGGACTTGGGAAGCAACTGGTGGTGGGACAGTGACAGAGGAGGATTTGGTCATCTCTGCAGCTCACCTCAAGGTGCATCTGGTTGCCGAAAGGGGTGGCAGAGGAGGCCGTGGTGACAGGACCCGGTATGTTCACAAGTCATCGCAGCTTAGCATCATCCCCTCTTTACAGAACAGAAGCGACTCCCCCCATCCAGAACAGCTGCCTTTCTCCTACCCTACAGACGGCAAGGAGCTAGCCAAGCTCCGAGCTTGCCGAGAAGAGGCAGCACTCAACTGAAATAGCAAACGCCTGGGCACACGAGCGCTTCTCCATTTGGAAACGGAAGTAGCAGACTCCAAAGTCAATTGCAAACTGAGATTAAGTGTTCTGGATTTCATTAGTTATGTATCAGTTAGGCCATCCCAGGAGGAAAAGTCGTTAGGAGCTATGGAGTAGAAAGGGCACTAGGCAGAGTCAGGTATGAGGGTTATCTCCCAGGGAAGGACAAGCATCCTGTGCTCCCTGCCATCCTCCTTTGCCCCCAAGGGCTGGAGACAGCTCTGCTTTGTTTCTGCTGAAGAGAGCAAGCAGTGGAGGCTCAAGTACCCGTCTGCAGGTCGTCTGAGACTTGAGAGCACCCCAGCTAGAAAAACCTTCTGGAGGAACTTCACTGGAGTGCAGGGAGTGCAGGAGGGACGCAGGGCTTGGTTCCCTCCAGCCGAGAAACCTGCCAGGCTCTTCAGAGCAACCTAAAAAAAAAGTGCTACCACCACTTTTTTTTTTTTCACCCATAGGGAAATGATGACCAAGTGGCCTTTTGTACCCGCTCTATGGACAACGCAATGACTGCGTTGGACAAAATGTTGAGCGCACGGTTCCAGGGATGCAGACCCTGCGAGCCCAGGCCCAGGGTGTCTCTTCTTGGCATTGGGAGTGGCTTTTCTCCTGATGGTCATACGCACAACCCTGCCAGGCAGTCCTCGGCCTCCTGTCTCAGGTGCCTTATGCAAAATAAGTGGCTGCTTTTGCCCCAAACGCAGGTCCTGCTTGAGCCTGCAATCCGGGGCTGTCACAGCCTGCTCCTCCTGCTGCTGAAATCCAGGCTCAGGGGAGAAGCTTCTGCAGTTTTACATGCGGGTTTTACCACTGCTGTTTCCCGGCTCTTTCCTCACAGCCTCCTTGGAACACCCTGTCAGAAGAGTTTCCAGCCCACAGCTGGTTAATCATGCACAATTAACATAAACCTGAACCAGTGGGGAATAAATGAAAGCTGGGAAAGCCCCCTTTTCTCAGCAGCTGGATGAAGCAATTTACAGAAAGCCTGGAGGCGTGGGGAAGAAGGAGCCTTTCATGAGGTTGTGGGTCCATGTGAAAGGGCGGATGAGGGCAGTTTGGGGCAGCACCCCTGGCCCCCTCAGCCCCAGCGCTGTGGGACAGGGCAGGACAGCAGGTGAGCCACCCGCCCCAGACACCAGCCCCGCTGCAAACAGCACAGGGGGAGAGCTCTCTGAACCACAGGGAGGGCTGAGAGGCGAGATGGCAATGTTACTCCCCATCTGCCGATGAAGAGGTACACCGAGCAGGGATGTGACTTGCAGGACAACAAGCAGAAGCTGGATGCGGTTTTCTAGAGCCTCAGTCCAGTGCTGTAGAGCCAGGGCGTACGGGGCTAGGGGAGGTGTCAGGGCTGACGGCTATGGTTTGACACTTCCCTCAGAGATGCTCTCCAAGGACTGCTCCCGTAGGTTTTCTCCTGCCAGCGCTGGTGCTCAGCGGATGCCCTGGGGAGTTGGTTCAAGGAGCTGCACTAACAGAAAACATATCCCTGAAAAGTGAATAGCTTTTTGCCGGGATGTTTTTTGGGGGGGCAGTGCTGATGTGAAGAAAGCAGCCAGAGTATGGGACTACCCCTTCAGCAGGGCGTAGCTATAGGACAGACTGGGTTATAATGCTGAACTGCTCCTTTGGGCTCAGTTTTCCCCATCAGCTCTGCAGGCTGCTGCTCACCCCAGCTCCTGCCCTGTCTTGCACCCTTGGCTGGAGGCTCCCACCAACACAGAGGAACAGCCCAGCAGAAAGCTCGCCCAGCAGAAACTCGGAATGTCCCTTCCAGCCTGTCCCACCAAGCAGACCTGGCTGACGCTTGGCGATACGAGGGCCAGTGCCCATGCGATGGAGCCCAGCTCACCTCCAGTGCATGGAGACAAACACGTTCGGCAGTCTGGGAGAAGCTGCAGTGGGTTGTGAAACATCAGCTGTGAGGTACAGCACGAGAGATCTTAGATCAGTTCCTTGCATCCAAGGCCTTGCGGAGGAAGAGGGGCCTACTGGTGAAAAAAATACTGGTGATGAAAAAAATAGCTATTTTCTTCGTACTTGGGTTTCCTTCTGGACCTCACCCTGCCCCAGGGTTGGTCAACACTGGAAGTAAGTTTCCCCAGTACGCAATGCTTTTAGTATTCAAATGGCAGTGTCTGGTTACATTGACTATTTCCAAGCAGAGTCCTTCAGATGCTTACTCATTTTCCTGATGGCCAGATATTTGCACGGGTTTTACAGCCTTGTGTGCTTAAGGCAGTAATGTGACAGGAATGCAACAGAAAAAGAAGATAAAGCTTTGCTGGCTGATAACGTGCATATATAAGATGATGAGAAGAATGATACTGGACGCACAAATTGTGCCAGTTCTTCCCTCTGTCAATGGGGTTGTGGTCTGAGCAGATCCTTTTATCGGTCCCTTAGCAGCTGAACCAGGAGATAAGTGGAAGGAGAGTGGAAATTGCATGGCTGAGTAGCAGAGGGATGGTGGAAGGATCAGCTACCAGAAGACGGGGCAGGCAAGAGGCAATTCCTGGGCAAATCTGTTTGCCATTTAAAACAGATTAGCCCAGGTTTTGGAGTAAAAGGGAAACGACTTCCCCCTCTCCCAAAATACTAGGATGAGAGGAAAAGGAAGATTTGTTGACAGGGTGTATTTCTACAGCATAAGCAGGGATAGTTTCTAAATATGAGAGAGAACCAGTTCAAACTGGTTTAACAGAAACTTCATGCACCAAAAACCTCTAGCGAGGACATTAGAATAAGAGCATTGCATCCTTGGCAGCAGCTCCCATCTGCTCAGCTGCGGGGCCACACGGTCCATGCGTTGACCCCACAGCTCCCCAAAGCATCTGCCTCTGCCACTGAGCCTCCTCAAGTGTGTCACAAACGCCCCTTCATCCTCTAATATAGATGTGCAGCGGCTTCCAAGGCAGAGAAAAGGGTTGCGTGGCGAGGATTGGAAGACACGGCTACCAGCTTCCGAATCTGATGACACTCTACAAAAGGATTGGCTTGGCTTGCTTTGGTTTTAATGAAGGCTTTACTGCCTGAAGTCCTCTGATTACAGGAAAAAAATCTTGTATTTCTTTCAACATATAGTGTGTGTGTTGGGGGAGGAGTAGAAGTCAATGAAAAAATCTGGGAAACTGATCCAAATAGATAAAAAACAAGAGGGAGAAGCACCCACATGAATTTTTTTTAATGTCTCACTGGCAAGTTTTTGCTGCTGGACCACGACGAGGTGACTCCAGGAGCTGGGGCTGGCTCTGTATAACCCATACAAAACCAAGGGAAACAGACTCAGGGCACAAAGGACCCTCAAGAGTCTTGGGAGACCTGAGGTCAATCTTCTGTTCTTCTGAAGGTTGTACCAGCTCTCCCCTGCCTTGAAGGTGACTATGAGGCTTCTGGACCAGGGGGAGTACTGGTAACATGGGCCATAACATTACCACAGATGGGAAGGAAGGGAACGGGTCCTCACATCTTATGGAGCTCATAGAGGCCCAGAGCATCTCACATCTCAGCACCCAACTCCAGCAGTGCACAATGTCCCTGTTGGTTTGACAATACAGTGTCCGAGGCAACACAGGGTGGAATATTAAGATATTGCTGCCCCCTCTCGTGGACATCTCAAAGGAGCTGGCCAACCACACTGGGCAGCTGCTCTGGCTGAACAATAACCCCATAATGAATAAAAAAAAGCAGTAGCGCAGTGCAGGCCGCAGCTGGCAGTGGAGGGGCAGGCAGGAGGCAGGCAGCAGAGCCCGGGTCCCCTGGGGGTGCCGCTGCGGGAGGGGAGGGCTCCCACGATGCCTACGTGAGAGGGACACTATCATTTAATTTAAAGAACAGTTTCTGGCTGGGGGAGTCCCAGCAGCTCAAATTCCTGGGCCAATGCTTTGCTTCAGCTGGTCACAAATATTTTTTAACAGTCCTGAAGCAGCCGGCATGTGGGTCAGGTGTGTCAGGGCAGAGAACAAAGAAGACACAGGCACTTTGTCTGCACGGAGACTTGTGGAAAATTTCCCCTCTTCTTGCCAGAGCACCTGGCTGGCTCCAGCAGGGCTCCTGGCCTCTGCAGCTCCTGTCAAAAGCTCGCCGTCCTTCTGTATATCCTCTCATGTAGGCTGGCTCTGGGCAACTTAGCGAAGACGGTAATTAAATGCTGGCTCTGGCCTCCGCGAAATCTCCCAGAGCTGTTACAGGAACCAATGGTGAGTTTCAAAACTCCTGACACAGCTGGAGGTGAGGCCATCTCAGAAAGGCAACCATTGACTAAGGGCCACAGAAACTCTGTCACACCTCAGGTGGCACCTTGCCCAGGAAACACTCATTTCCCCGTGACACTGGTCAGCCAAGCTTCCTTGCTAAAAGGTTCCTCCATACCCCTTTACGTGCTGCAGAAGAGATTGGATCTGCTATAATTTCTATGGCTGACTGTATTTCTCTGTGACTCTAAGCTATTACAGTAACATGCAGTTCTGTGCTTAGTGACCAAGGGAGAGTATTTCCAATTTCTTCAAGGTGTGGGGAGAGAAAAAAAGCGTGTCTGGAAAGTTTTCGCAGGCTATTTCCCACATGGGCACTACTTCAGCAAGCAATGTTTGCTTACTACATTCTGGCCTAGCCATGGCACTTCATATCTGCATCTGCTCTGTTTAGGAGCTCAAAGCACACTGTGGTAGGAGCAAGTCTGGTCATTCCTAATGCTTGCAGTAAGGAGAGGAAAAATGACATTCAAGATTTCTCTTTTCATTATGCAGAGCTCGCAGGCAACCCCATTCCTCCTTCCCCCCAGTTTTAGGGCTTTCTTTTTAACCTGAATGAGCCCTTTGACCTCAAAGCCAAAATAATTTCTTCCTTAAGCAATAAATTTGGCCAGAGAGCTGAAGTAACTTATCAGAAAGTATCATATCACGGTGGCTTTTGTGCAGGGGACAATATTCTGGCCTGCCACTGTGGAGCCATCCCTTGTCATGCCGGGGCAGCTGCTGTGTTTATTTACAGAGCCATTGTGCCACAGGGAAGCTGGTGACACCAGCTATTTAGCTGTGAGCTAATGCTTCCTGCCTCCAGCCCGGCAGCCACGCAAACCCTGTGAGGTCCCCTCCAGCCCGCTGGGATTAACTCAGCCAAAAGCTCAGGCAAGCCCTCCTTACCGACATGGAGCGAGGCGGGTCAAAAAGCTTTGCGGGTCAGGAAGGGATGAGAGGCTCAATGGTCTTCCTTCTGCAGAGGTGGAGGCCACCAAGAAGTCAGACCAGACGCTTGTGAAGAGGCAGCACGTTTCCCTCGGTGGAGCTGCACAGTGGGCAGCAGCTCCCAGGGCTTGGCAGGAGCCTGGCTCCGTAAGCCGTGCAAACAACCCCCTTGAAAACACCGGCCTCAGTGGGGACGACATTGCCTGCACGCACTGCAAGGACAAGGGGCCAGCTCCAGACCCCCGGGAACCTCCCGCACCACAGAGCAGCTGCGCTGGGACGGTGGGCTCCCGAGGGGCCACGCTGGGGAGCTCCGCACCAGGAGGAGCAGCTCTGCCCAAAAACAACCCACAGCTTCACATAACTGCTTGTTTCTGGCCACAGCTGGGGCAACAGCAAGGATTTGCTCGCTGCCAGGCACAGCCGGTGAAACAAGGCAGCTCAGTTTTCACTGAAAAGTGCTCCTTAATCAGCTGGCAGCGAGGCGGTCTTCGGTTCTGGTTTTTGAGGAAGGGGGATTTTCATTTTGCAGGAGGTTTCAAAATCAGGGCTCCTGTTCCCATCTGAAAAACAAACCAGAGCTGGGATTTCCCGGAGAGCAGAAACCCGTGTCTCTGGCGGGGGGCAAGCTGCCCCCCAGGGAAGGGGTGCGAGGGCTGGAGGCGGGTGGATGCCTGGGGGTTGCAGGGCCTTTCCCCAGCTGCCCCACGCAGGAGCTGCTGGCGCAGCCCGAGTGACCCCACACGGTAAAACTCGAGGAATGCAGACGCCCGGCATGCACAGTTACAGGCATGGGTCTGGTCCCGGCGCCAGCTGCGTGTCTGAGCTTCCCTGGGTCGCGTTGTACCCAAATGGTGGCACTCCTCCACCTTGCCGCAGAGGGTGCCCGCTGGGTGCCAAGCGGGAGCAGGGCCTGGTCCCTTCGCATCCCCTCTCACTGCCCTCTGGCTTTCTGGGCAGAAGGAGAAAGTGCTTTGCAAGGTGCAAAGTAAAGGGGAGGGCTCTGGCAGGGCCTGCTGACTCCACCAGGGCCGTGTCTAATACCAGGAGACACACAGATATGCTTTAAGTGAAAGAGCCTGTAATACATGTAGCCTTTTCTCCTTGGAGACTATCCAGAGAAGCAGCCTTGGTCTCCAACAGCACTCTCATGCCAGGGATTACCTGCTCTGTGCCGGGACTGGTGGACCCATCGGCCGAGCTAAGACCTGCTCCTGGGGCAGCTCTTTGGGGAGCATGGGGGGTAACGTAGACATAAGTAGCTGGAACTGGCAGGATGGGGAGAGCTGGTGTAGAGTGGGGGAAGAGAGAGGTGGAGGACAGAGCAAACCCCGCAGTCCAGAGCAGAGCATGGGGGAAAGCCTTCCCGCTGTGGAGCAGCAGCGTTTGGAGACCAGCGCTGCCAGGTCAGTGATGCTGGGGCAGGTTCGCCTGCTTCCCATACATATCCATTGCTGATTAGCCAAATTTTCATTTAGCTAACTTTACATTGCAGTGCCTGAGCGATCACCAGCCTGGAGACACAGCTAGAACAACTCCTGTTTGAAGAATAGTGTCTGCTTTTGGTTTCAGACCCAAACCCCAAACCAGTCTGACCAGCTGGAACCCAGTTTCAGGTTACACCCTGCCTTGCTCTCTGGGTGACTTAGTGGGTAAGGATCTCACTCCCAGCACACCTCATGCTGTAGTTGCCTCCCCAAGTACCCACACATGTTGCATCCCCCATCGCCATCCCTCCCCAGGCCGTGGGACCGCTGCTGCAGCAGCAACAGCCGAGCGCTCTCCCCTGAGCTACCGCAGTCTGGGCAGATGAAAGGGTGCAAGATAGCAGGTATGGGAACGGTACCTGCCCCCTCTGTGGATCGTTGCTTCTCAGACACCACTCCCAAGTCAGATATGACAAACAATTCCTTTTTATTATCAGAGTGAGCGCACAAAAAAATAAATCAAGATGTTAGGCTTATTGCATAGGCCATGACAGGCTGTGGGAAAAACAGAGATGGAAGAAATGGTATGAGACAGATCATGAAAAGCCATGGAGGGATCTGACCAGCCCCAGGGACGCTGAGGCAGGTGCCCGTGATGTGTGCAGTCAGATTGGCAGTAGGCTGTGGGCCATGGTTTCTTCCCTTCCAGCCCCGGCATCGGCCCAATGAGGCAGCTCTCCTGGAGGTGCACTTGAGAGGACCTCAGCCGTGCCCTGAGCTGGGCATGGCTTCACCAGAGCCTTTCCAGAGCCACTCTGCCCTCAGCCCTGAAAGGGCCCAAGCATTTAAACTAAAGTCTCTACATGGGTTTGTGCTTCTTACACACATGCACGCATGCACACGCACACATGCAAACACACGCGCACCAATTTCCTCTCTATTCACAGCAAGAGTTTTCCAAGAGCAGCAGGCACTGGCAGTGTGGGGATCGGTGCCAGCCCCACAGCTGACAAAAGGTACCAGGCACTTCAGAAACAGCAGCTGCTGACCCCAGCAGAAGTCCTCGGCTCCCAGAGGTACAAGCCTGGCCAACAGAGACGCAGCAGTACAGATCTGGGAAGCACCTCACTGCAAACAGCCTACGGGGAAGCAGACGGGACCTCGCCGAGGCGGGGATGTTGCGCGCTGCCGTGGGGCCAGGGGTGAGCTCTGGACCTCCCGGGCTCTGGGCTCATCTTGCACTGGGGGTACAGGCCAGCAGGAGCGAGGGAGCCCAGGGACATTAGCTGGCGGTATCCAGCCCTCTCCTGTGTTCTGAGAGATGCCAGGGAGTCGGGTCAGGCTGTGTGCTCGGAGGAGAGTGCAGTAAAATCAAAGCTGCAGCAAAGGTCCAACTGCGGGGGTGCTCAGTCCTTGCACCCTCCCTTTACCATCAGCAGGAAAAGTAGGGACATTTCCTTTCCTTTGATGTGAGAATAAATAGATATTTTCTCAATGTGTTTCGGTTCAGACTGAACACTGGAAAATCAACCAGGGCAACTCACAGGGAGAAAATGGTAGGCACGTACTGTACATAGGAGGCTGTAATATGACAGCCAGGCAGAAAAAATCTAGGTGTGCTTTTCTGTTAAAAAGCAAAGCCTAGTGATTAAAGCAGGTATTTCTGTTTCCTTCCATCTCAAAAACAGGAAACACTGGAGAGTGTCACAGAGCCCTTGGAACAGGTCCGGATAGTTACGTGAATCTCACAGCCCTCAGGAGGCTCACCACGATCAGGAGGACTGCTAGGAGGCAGGGCGACCTTGCACAGGACTAGGGGAAAGGGAGGAAAATATGAGGTTGGGTGGAAGAATGTGGCACTGCAAACAAAAAATTGCTGGCTTTGGTGAGCTCGCACCATTCACCGACATGAATGCTACACAGAATGCAGTCCCAGGGTCCTTCAGTAAGTGTTGTGTGGAGTTGTGCTCCGGGTTTGAGCAGGAGGAAAGATGTAATTCAGAGTTTCACTGGATTGTTTGAGGTTAGAAAGGGATAGACATCAGAGAGCATCAAAATGCTCCCAGATCCTCACTTTCCAGAGCAGCCATTTAGCCAAGACAATCACAAACACTAGTACTGCCAAATCATGGCTAGATCTTGGCCTGATGCTACAAATGTCTTCAAAGAGAAGAGTCCTTCAGGCACAGGCCCGTATCTAAAAATAGAACTTCCGAAGTTTTGGGGAGTGCCCCAGTGCTGGACTGGAGAGAGGGAAGCTGTAAGTCAGACTGGTTTGGTGGCACTGTTGTAAAACAGATGCTCAGTGTCTTCTGTGGTGGAGAGGGTTGAGTCGGTAGCAGTGGTCGGCTGACAGTGATGGCTTTTTTTCTTCTTCCTGTCCTTCAGGAAGAAGTAGCTGATGATCACCAGGACCACCATGATGCAGATCCCGAGGAGCACGGCAATCACTACCTCAAAGGCACCTGTGGGGGATACAGGAACACGTTAGAAGGGCTGCTCCTTGAGCTCTGATGTGGCAGGGGCAGTCAGGAAGAAGCAAGCCCAAAAGCCACTGCAGAAGCTTGCTGGCAAAGAGAAGAGGTGGGCAATAGCTGGCCTGAAAGCAGGGCAGTCACTGCACAACCGGGCAAAGAAGAAAGAAGGCAATCACATGGCATAAGGGTATAGCCAGGGTATAGCCAGCCTGTCTCTCCCAGATTACGGTTCCAATCATTTCCCAGATGCACCACGCCATCTAAAGGCTATTCGGTAACTTCAGCAGGTTTGGGCTTATGAATATCAAGCCTTTCTGCAACGCTGGCCTTGCTCCATAGGTCAACGGGGAGGCAGGCCACCAAGGGGTGGTCGCAGAAAGCACCTCCTGGTTGGGATAATGCTGTCAGTGAGCTGTGGTGGATAGGCTGAGTTTGTGGGGAAAGAGCTCGTAGCAGTGCTGTGAGCACTTGGTCTTCTACAGCCAACCAAACTCCTGCATCACCAGTGGAGACAGTCAGACATGATGCATTTGAGAGCTGGTGTGAATTTGAAGATCAAATCAATCTCTAGGGTGGAAGAACAGAAGTGTAGAATTTCAGGAGTTCGCCGCCGAAGAAAGAGCTCTGTAGTGAAACGACACCAACCTTAATGTGATATTCTTTTAAAAACTTGTAATTCAGTAGCTTTGGTGTTCTTTACAGTTGTAGAGAGGGTGTGTAGGGATTTCCCCATAGTCTAGCACCCAACATTAATCACATACCCACTTGGGCCTTCTTTCTTGCAGAAGTTAGTGGTCCCTATGTGAACTTGGCTCTTACTTGCCATTTTTTGATGTTGAGCATTCATGCAAGTTGATGAATGGCAAGTCAGGAGCCTCTGATAGGAGCTACTGAGTCACAGACAAAGGAGAAATTGGATCACAGATGCACAGTGCACAGAAGCATCTCTTGCCACTGCTAGCAACCCACAAATCCCACATTGCTCCCTCAGCTTCAAAACGGAGGTGGAAGAGAAGGTGGTTATTTGCAAGGAAAGACAAAATATTTTTCAGGACCGTGTAAAAGGAACAAGCAAGATCTGTAGGAAAACCTGTTACTCACTTAAGATAGCACTCTGGGACTCAAATGATTCCCATCTCCGGCCAATGGCATCTGCTTCTGAATTGGGAGCAGAGAGGAGGAAAAGAGTTTTACAACGAAGGTTGGGAGCAATGGATAAGACAGGTTTCTGAGGAGCATATTTCCAGTGCTCTGAAATGACTGAATGCATCGAGCATCCCTCTTGACAGCCATGGTGCTGAGCTCCCAGGGCAGGCTGTGAGGCACAGCGTAGCTGAGGGTGGCACTTCAGGAAAGCAGCAGCAGATACAGTTTGTTCCAGCTGTTGGCCTCCACACGTACAAAGCTCTACAGTGTGATTCTTCCCCCTTGTTTGTTTATAATTTCTGCCTAATATGTGTCATTGAGGATTTTCTTCATTCCTTCCCTCCCACTTGGGGAGAACTGGAGCCAAGCTAGAAAGTTAGATTCTCTTTAGAGAGGCTATACCATATCTCTGGTTGGTTTTGTCATCCTCCTCTGTCCCTTTTCCAACATCATCACCCAAAATATTTTCCAGCCCTGAGAAATGACAGGCTGCATTGCAGAAAGACCCTGTAGATACACACAATTCCCCCAAAACCATCAGTCATGTTGAAGAACACTGTGAGGCATGGCCAGGGTTTGAGAGCAGAGCTGCTTTGACTGAGAGCTCCCAAGTCACTGTCTCTTCAGGACCACAGAATTTAATCTGGAGTGATTTTTATAGTTTAATCAGTAAAACTCCAGCCCTCGCTATACTTACTTGTGATGCCTGAACACGATTTCATGCATTCTTCCTCTTCTTCGAAGTTGTTGTTGTTGCCACCACAGCCCCCGTAGGTGAAGGGGTCACATTTCTCAGAGAATGGGTTATAGTACCAGCGGGGGATGCTCTCGGTGCAATGTCCAGTATCGGGCAAGTCCACACAGTGACCTGGCAAAGAAAGGGAGAGGTGCTCTAGCCCAAGCAGAGTGTTCCCAGAGCAGCAATACTTTCTGCTCACAACAGAAGAGCACAAGTACCATGGCAGAGGGGATCCATGGCCAGAGCAGAGGCTCTCAGGTCCCCACTGCCCAGTTACCAGCTGCTCAAGTTGGCATTGCCAAGGTGAGCTGCCACCTGCCCATAAACCCAGAAGAAAAAGGAGCATCGGAGTGTGCAGTCATGCTAGACCTTGGAAGAAACAACCCCTGCAGAAACAACCTGTTCTCCTTGGGAGGCAGAAGGGAGCATGAAGAGCCTGGACACACAGAAACCACAGTTCGGCTCAGGTCTCCTCTACAAGCAAGCTGTGCTTAAGCTGACTTGGGATAATCTCTTTTAGCCCAGTGGCAGCGCCACTGTCTACACTAGCACAAACAAGGCAAAGGTACGCAATCGAGCACAGGCATAGGATTACTCGTATTATGCCACTGTTGTGTCCCCCACACTGCTTTGGTTTGCACTGCTTCCAAAAAAGCGCTGCAGGGTTTTGTGCAGGCCAGGTACTGTGTCCAATAGGCAATATGCATGAGACCTGCTTGCGTGGAAAAAGTTTAGGCAGGAGAGTGAAAGCCTGCTATAATCGGCTGTCCTCAAGGTCACACAACAGGCCCTTGCTTACTTTTAGTACAGGGACAACCCAGATGCTACACCCATTTTTGGAATTATACAGGGAAGCAGTTTTACCATGCAAAAACCAACAAAGAAAAAACCAAAAGCTGGTAGATGTCAGCTGAGGTGGTCTGGACGGTACGTACCTTGCTTATGTGTGACATTGATTGCCTGCAGTCTGTTGAACTCAAGAGCATCTGCGAGAGAAACATTTCATGTTAAAACTTTTCTCATCAGTTGAATACAAAAGAAATGCCTCCGTCCATGCAGACATGGGCAGACGGGGCTTTCCTGCACATGCCCTTGCTCTCACAAGCCGGAGAAAGGGAGTTATAATTTGAGGTTCTTAAATATCTCAAGCTATGAGAGGAGCATGGGAAAAATAAAACATAATGCGAGAAACTATTCCCAATTTCCATCTCACAAATACAGAGACAAAACTAAGGAAAACAAAGGCTGCTTTCTTAGGCTTTTTCTCCATCAAGAAGTACGGGGAAACTGCTGTCACTCTAGGTTTTAAGAAGTGTGAAAGAGCACTAGTGTAGTATATAAGAGAGGGCGAGAAAGATGAATCGTATACTTGCAACCTAAAAAGGCAACAAAACACCCACATATAGGAAAGAAATTATGGGAATTCCGTCAGAAGAGGGAGGGAGGAGGGATTACAGACTGGGGCAGCTCGCCACTGTGCATTTACATTAGCATAACGTGAGGATGTTAAGGGAACTGTGACACTGGACAGGCTGGGAGAAATCGTGGCTTCATTTCCTATCTCCCAGCTCTAGGAGAGCAGGTATGGTCATTCAGTGAGAAGAATATTGGGAGTGGAGGGGAGGACAGGCTCTGAAGTCTTACAGACGGGTACAGAGAAGAGAGTCGAAGAGTATTTAAGAGGCAGGAAACATCTCAGAAGGAAGGTCTGCAGAGATATGGGGAGATGGCAGAACCTGCAAATATAATACGGCAGAAGGAGGTAATGCAGGGTCAGGAGATAAGAACAGAAGGCACCGAAAAGCATTGAGTCAACACCTGTAACTTACATCGCACGCATCCCCGGGCAGGTGCTAAGTTGTCTAAGCCTGAATTTGAAGTACTTACATTGTTCACAATACATCTCATCCGATCCATCAGTACAATCGGGAGTTTCATCGCACTCCAGATAAGCATCAATGCAGCAGCCATCCTTGCATCTGAAGAAGGGGGACTGACAGTTCCCATTGCACACTGCATCAGAAACAGTTCAGATAGCTCATTAAAATTCATTCTTTCTCCCTGCCACACAGATGCTTTATGAAGGACTTAAAAGCTGCTGATAGGGCTGGCAAACAAGAAACGCGGCATATTGGTTAAGGTCTATCTTCAGTGCCACCCTGGACTCAAAAAAAAAAGAAAAAAAAAAAGATTTCTTGTTTATAAATGAAACATTGCTCTGCAAACAGCCATACTTCCTCTCAAAAAAGAAGTACACAGAAGGTGGAAGCAAGAATGAGCCACTCAGGAAGAATAAGGAGATATTGCCCAAGCATGGAGGATTAAATTAGGAAAGCCAAACTGAAACCTGCACGCTGGGGTGTGAGAGCCAGTGGAGAGGAGCGGTTATTCTGCTCCGCTCCAGAGGTGATCCCAATGCTGAGTACTGTGCCCAGTTCTGAGCTCCCCAGTGCACCAAGGACATCGGCATACTGGAGTGAATTCAGTAGAGACTCAGCAAGGGGCTGGAGCACAAGACCTAGCATGAGGTTATGGAAAAGACAGGAACAGACTCATTTTGGAGGTGCACAGTAATAGGGTGAGCAGCAACAGACACGAGTTGCAACAAGGGAATTTGCTTTGGTATAAGGGGAAAAAAAATTATAACGAGGGTCATCAAACACTGGCACAGGTTGTCCAGAGAAAGTGTAAAATCTCCTTCATCAGAGATACCCAAAAACTGGACTGGATGCAGTCCTGAGCAACCCAATGTGAGTCAGTGTGGCCCTGCTTTGAGTAGTGGGTTGGACCAACTGACCTCCAGAGGTAATTCCCAACCTGAATTATCCTATGACATGGAAGTGAAAGGCTTAATAAAGAAATTAGTCTCCAGTGCCCCACTTCCCACACTGACAGAGTGCTAATCAAAAGCCACAGGAATGGAGGAGAGGCACTGAGCCTGAGCTCACAGCAGGATTACACAGTGGTACAGGAGGCTCACCTGGCTGTTGTCGCCCACCAACAGAACCTGAAGAGACAAGGAGAAAACTGAAATAAATTTACCGTCACATCATTTTGTCAGCTCAAGATCGGCTTTATATTGCCTTCATATCTCACCTAAGAAGTGCATATTTTCTGGAAGCAAGCCCTGTAGGGTTTAGGGAGGGGAAATACAGGTGTCCACCACCCAGAGACCCCAGAGGAGTAGTACCCATGTGAGGCAGGCCTGGAGGAGCACAGGGGAGCATCCCACCACTAGCTAGACTGCTCAAACAGTCTTTCTTTTCAAGGCTTTTGCCTCCTCCTTAAGCTGTGGACCGCAAAGGGCCTGCCAGAGGCTCAGCCCATTTATCTGAGGTGGAGCTAAGTCATTCTCAGACTTGGCTAAGAGAGTACCAAGAGAGAAGGCTAATTTCATTTTGGGAGTGAAGCACTTCTGGCTCCCTCACAGCACAGTGCTACCCTCTGAATTTAGGTTTCAGATGTGATGTGAAGATTTGGTGAGGGTTTCTGCAGCCAGAGTCATTCCAGGGACACTGACAAGGGGAGCAGCGCCCCAGGAGCTGGGTCAGATACGTTGGCAGTGTAAGACTAGGACTCCCCATCCACAATTAGCCCGGCCTCTTCAGCTCTCTGGGCTGTAAATAGCTGCCAGCCAAGAAGCTGCAGTACCTGTCCACAGGGTCATCCCAATCCTGTGAGAAAGAGGAGGGCTGATTTTGGAAGCAGACTCACCTCTAACATTCTTGCAGGCGAGTTTACACTCCTCTTCCCGTAAGTAGTTATTCTTGTTGGGTTTGCAGCCGCCAAAAATGAACTCCTCGCACTGCTGAAGGTTCGGGTTGTAAAACCAACGTGGAAAAGATCCCCGACACCAACCCACCTTCTTAGGAGTCAAACAATGCTCTATCAAGAAAGTTAACATAAAAGACTGGTTAGCTTGCTTTGCCTTCACATATACAAAGGAGAAAATCTTCCAAAGGGAAGTTCATCAACGGTGTGGACACTTGTCTGAAAGGTTTATAATATCCTGAGCGGCATGGAGAACCTTCTCCCTACTCCCACGGAGTAGGGAGTCACGGTATATATTTTCTTACATAAAAGGCAGGGTCACAAAATTGAATTAGAAGGTGCCACACCCATAAAACAGAAGGAGCTGCTTCTCTACACAGCACATAGTTAAGCTGTGAAACTCCTTGCTTCAGGATGTTGCTGCTGTGCAAGGATTACATGAGGTCAAAAAGGGATTCATCTGTGGCTATTAAACACAAGGACGCCACCTTCTGCTTAAAAAAATCTCCCAGCTGCAAATTCCTTGGGGACTAGCCAACTATAGTAGGGATTTACTGATAGCATGTCATGTTCTTGTACTCTTACCAACTCTGGACACTGTTGGATGCAGTGTACTGGATTTTGGACAGATCATTAGAGACACCTGACATGGCTGGTCTTATATTTTTATGGTACCTGTGGTAGGAGGAGAAATTCCCTGCTTAGCTACTACTTAACCATTTGCCCAAGATTGTTCCTAATGCACTTGTAATGCTGAACATTTTGATCATTAAACAAGGCCATTAAAGGAAAACATATAAATAAAGCCAGGGACACTTTGAATGTCATGCAGATGGCTCCACCTGTCCTGCGGCTTAATGGAATTAGGGCCTTCACAGCAAAACCATGGAGCCAACAAGAGCTTTCAAGTTCTCCTATCTTACACCCACAGCTGCACTCTGGGCTTCAGCCACTCTGGCGTCACCCAGCAGAGGGCAACGACATGCAGAGAGGATGGAGCTATTGCAGGCCACCTCGTCTGCAAGAGGATGCAAACCCCCTAAAATAGACCCCTACGAATGCAGAGACCTTCAAGGTGCAGGCTTTTACTGGGAAAATTTGACACGCGAGTCCGGTTTCTTGATTGCGCTCTTTTCCCATCTACCCCTCTGAGAAGAGCACCAATAGTGCCGGAGGAGCCCCCAGGCTGGGGGAGCCCAGCTAGACATCCGTGGGCTCAGGCTCACCTTCAGTCTGCTCAGAATTCAGCACCATGATGGTGATGTTGGTGAAGTCTCGCTGTTGTGCAGTGTCCGTGACAGTGAGCTGGAAGACGTAAGTCCCCACCCGTAGGTTGGAGATTTCTACCTGATCTTCTTCGTGCTTCTGAGAATGCAAAAGAAAGGCTTATGCAGAAGAAGGTACCTCTAATGAAGGAGTGAGTGAAACCATGCAAGGCCATGTTCCTGCACTAGGAAGAAAGGAGCTTGGCTGGAACCCCCCAGCACCCATAACCCCCCTGGCATGAAAGACGTCTCAGTGCTATACAGTCCCCCCAAATCCATGGGCTGATACCCAGCTGGAAAAGCAGAGAGAAGGAATACCACAGGCCTAATTAGGTATTTCATAGTTTGGGACATTATGAAGGCACAAGGGAAATAAAGTCTTTGGAGAGGACTGAAATACCTGCAGTTTTTATTTTACTTTTTTAAAAATAAACCCCACTATGAATCATTTACTTGGTACACAAGGAATAAGCTAGGTGTGTTTAAGAAATATATACTCTTTCATTTTGAATACGACACATATATTTGGTTTTAGAGATGGAAACGAGTGCCTATTTCTTTGCCTGCTGAGAGGTTTCTAAAAGAGAGTGAATTATTTTGTCAGAATGGAAAGCTGTGATATTATCGACACAAACTTTTCCCTATGTTTGCTAACAATATTGGGCCTCCGTTTCCATGCTATCTGCCTTTTTGGCTAGGTTTCAAGAGAACACAGTGTTGGCATATATCATCTTAATGTTGCTAACACAGTGTAATACTGGAGGACTTTTTTTTTCCTTCCTCTGACAGTCGCTTTGGTTGGATTCGGGGCAGGGGGGAAAAGGAAGAGAGCACTTCCAGATATCCACAGCCCCCTCAGCACCCTAGAGCTAGTCATTTCTGGTCTTCAAAATTAGCTGTAGGCCTGATGCTCATTTGCTAATTCTTCCAAAAGGTGCCATGAGAGCTACATTTGAGCTCCAAGGCTTTCCAGAGCATTTTGCAGAAGTTTATCAGTAATCATTTGCTCTTCTAAAGCCACAATTCTCATTTAACATCTATAACATAGGCAGTGTTCACACCCCAGAGATCTTGGAGCCTGTCAGGAGACATGACTTCTGCTCCAGCTCAGATTAAATAGGAGTAACCTATGGTCTAAAGAGAGGCAAAGTTCAGGAAGAGCCCCAGGACAGAAGCAGAGCCTGAGACTGGGTTATCCAGAGCCAGAGGCAGAGAAGCACCAAAGTGGAGCAGAGCAAGCCCCTCACTGAACTACAGGAGCGTGGGAGCAGAGGCACGTCTTGCACTGAAGCTGCTGCCCTCATGGGTGCCTCCACCCAGGCAGATCAGGTGTTGCTCAGGAAGGCTTGAGATGGCATCCTGGTGCAGGAAACCGGAGACCTGATGAGGCCAAGAAATATGTCCCAGTAGTGTGCGAGAGGGTGGGGCAACGACGAGGAGTGCTCCATAGCTTTTGGGAACAAGCTCGTGGGTGGACTGGCTCAAGGAGGGAAGGACAAGTGACACTGAGCAAGCTGCTTCCTTCCTGCAGCTCCCTACCTTCATCTCCACGGAGGGGTCACCGAGGACCTGTTTCCATTCATAGCTGACTATCCCTCGGTCATCTGTGCTCTCTGTGCCTCTCAGCATCACTGGCTCCCCCGGCTGTACCCTCATGTCCATGCCAGTGCGGGCTATTGGGGGATGGTCATCTGCAGAAGAAATGCAGAAGAAGGCTTGAGTAAGAGGCTGAAGGGTCCAGTCCTTGTCTCCATGACAGGAAGACAGGGGAGGGGGATTCTTCCAGGCTAAATCAGTACAGATTTCAACCACTGAAAGGAAAACACTTCTATACATCTGTGCTTCTTGCAGCCTGAGCAAGCAACCGGCAATCAATACCGTTATTACTGCCCTCACTAATTTAGTAACTCTGCAACCCGTGCTGGCAGTGCCTTTGAGCCCGTTGGCTCCCAGGCCACTGCTGCCCACAGGAACCACCGTAAGAGGGTGTCCCTGTGGCTACAGCTGTTGTGGTTCCAACCATCGGACCACATCCTCGCAGAACAGCAGGGAGCAATCTCCACCCTCCACTTAGGGAGATGACCTGATATGGGTGTTGAAGAATGTGGAACTGACTCTCATCATTCCTACCACCATCTCTAAGCACTATGTTAGCGCACTTAACCAGAGCTACGCAATACAGGATTTGGATGGAGAATATCCCTCCTCCACCTCATCTTCCAACCCACTCTCTGACACCCATGCCTTAAAAAAGGCACACAAATGCCTTTCACGAGATCATTGTTTTTGTGCCATTCCATGGATAAGCTTACTAGCAGCCTCCATTAAACACTTTTCCAGGCTGTAAGTGTGAGAGGAAAACTGATCCCTGCCTGTGCCAGCAAGAACAGCCTAAACAATGACACCACTGAGCCTGACCCATAACTCCTTTCGGCCTGAACGTCTCTGATCGCAGGCTTCCTGCACAGCTCAGCCCATAAAACTCCACCTGGTAGCATCTGTACCAAGTCCAGGACTCAAAGTTCAAGTTCAACCTCAGTCTTTTGTAACAGCATCGATTGTCATTTATAAGCTAGATATAAATCACTCTACCATTACGCTGTTCTATCGACTGTGACTGAAGAAGAGGATTAGAGCCCAAACCCCTTAGAAAACTACTCCATCAGCTAATTACTTGCACTGTGGTAGACTTACTCCTAATTTCCTGTTTGAGTGTTTCTGGATTCAGGCCCCAGCTGCCGACTCTTGCTAGAACCTACTGAAGTGACCTGCAATATAAGGCATATACACAAACACACCTGACATTCAAAACAAGCTGCTTTTTAGTTCTTTCATCACTAAATTCAGTAGGATAGAGGGCTTTGCAACACGTACTCCAGATCATTTACCACAAATCCACCCAGAATCTTCTATTTTCTACTGTCTTTTACCAAATGAAGACATATTCATTCTGTCCTGGTCTTACAAACGCTGCTGCCACCAGAAAGTCAGAGGAGAAGAAACAAACCTTCCCTTGCTTACACATTCAAGCACTGTGCTCAGCCTGCTTGGCTGCAGAATCGGGGAGGGTATGCACGTACCAGCCCGTTGAGGTTCCCCCTGCAGCCTACTCCCCAGCTGCAGCCCTGCAGCTTACCTCCCCCATCACTGGGCTGACAGGGCTGTGGTTTTACTGTATGAGAAGAGGTCAGCCACTTCTAGCTCATGCAGCTGCAGGGCTTCTGGTTACATTTATCGTGCCCAGTCTGTGTGCCCTCTGCAGTCTGTCACTGGTTCGGGACATGGTTTAGGAGACATGGTGGTGTTGCGTTGATGGTTGGACTTGATGATCTTAGAGGTCTTTTCCAACCTTAATGATTCTGTGATTCTATGGTTTTGTCTTTTATTCCATCTTTTCATGTAAGTATTGGGTGGGAACAATAAGGGATCAAGCTCATATTGTTGAGCTTGATCCAACCGCCAGCACAGGCAGAGGACACCCAGCTGGGCTGAAAGAGGCCAGGAAGGCAACACCGGCACCACAAGCAGAGATGCCCACCCTGGCGTCCTTTCAGCTTTGGGTGAGGCATCCCTCCCTGCTGCTCCTTCCTCCCTGTGTCTCAGTCAGGCACAAAGACTCCTTGCTGAAAGGCACCAAGAGAGCCTGGCACCTCTTGGTTTTGAGCAGGGCCAGCAGAGGAAATAAATGGAGTTTTGTTTTATTTTCAAGCAGTCTTGCCACAAGAACATTCACAGGCAAAAGCAAGGACTGGGGCTGGCAGCACCTTCCAAACCAAACATGGAAAAACAGCCCCACAACCTCCTCGTACACAGCACTACAAGCCCTGGAAAGTGGGCACATTCCTGCCAGTCCTCCCAGGCAAACACCATGGCCCTGGCAGCGAGAAGTGCAGCCTGCTCGCTGCCACCCTCCTGCCAGCATGAGCCCAGTAGGTGGATGCGATTGCACAAGGGAAAGACCAGTTCTTCAGCACCACAGAGGCCAGTCATTAACTCACAACAACTCCAAACTGTGTTTTTTCCTTGTCGTTTTTAAGCATGTACACTTCAAAAAAAATAAATTGCAGGACACATTTCTCCACGGGTCAATTTAGTTACTTTGGGTTGTGGATTGCATGGTGAAGATAAATGGGTCAGCAACCTCTCCGGATCCCATTTCTGGTTAGTCAAATTCCCCGACACTCCTCACCTCCAGAAAAATAGTCAGAGTATTTGCTTATGTGCGGTGGCTGCCAAAGGGGAGCTCCCACTAGAAAGGAAGGACTTCATTGTCAAGTCTCTCCCTTTTCTCCTTAGGATGCCTGAAAGCTCAGTGACTTTGGAGTATTTCTGCTACTCGGACTACATGAAGCCTTCAGTGGCGAGGTGGCTGTTCTTCACCCGAGCTTCGTAACCGAGTGCTGACTGAGCCAGAGTGACTATCAACGAACAGGGAGATTCTCCATTCAGTTTGTTTTGCTCTGAAAGTCTGTTTGAAAAAACAAAAGTTACCTTTGCTATAACGCTCTTTTGACTATGGAAAGTTTCTGCTGTAAAACTCTGTAATTAACAGGGAGAGTAAAGCTTTATGATGCTGTTCTGTGTCGTGCTCTTTACTGGGGAACGCGTGCTCCTGGAGTCACATCATTAAGTCCTGGAGTCACGTTATTAAGTGACAACTTCCACTTCCATCTATAAAATACATCGGAAGGTGAAATATCTTTTCTTTACAATCCTGGAGTAAAGCTTGACAGAGTAAATCCAAAACGCTTAAAACCAAATTTATATGGCTCACAGTGTATTCATGCCTCAGTCCCCGTTTTTTGCTTTTTTAAAAATTTCATCTAGTTTTAAGGCTTATGCAGTCAGTGGTTTGCTGGCTTCACCTCTAACAATGAGTAAACCTGAACCAAAGCTGATGGGGGAACAGGAATCTAAAAGGTATTAAATTCCTACAAGGGCTGCAAAAGTAAGCACCTCGGAGGGACGAGAGACCCCACTAGGGACCTCGCTATCCGAACATGCAGGCACCACTGAAATCCCGCAGCAGAAAGCGCTTGCAAAGCTTCCAGTCTGGAGATTTCTCTTTTGGAGCTCAACCCTTGCCCCCGAGACACAAATTCACAGAAAACCAGATTTCCTCCATTCCAGCGCTCATGCAGATGCACCCTGGGTACTTGAGACTATAAAGCAGTGTTTGAAAATACCTCAGAATGATTTGAGGTTGCCATTAGAAAGAGCTGGAAAGCTTTTTCGTGGCTGCTGAGGGGCTCTGACAGCCTCCTGCCATTGCAGGAGCAGCTTCCAAATGAGATGAGTGTGGCTTGCACTGGGGACACTGGGGCACTGCAAAGGGAAGGACCTCACTGGGGACAAAAGCCACTGCTTAAAGCCACTGGGCAGGCCAGTAGCAGAGGCAGGAGCAGAAATGAGGCCACCCAAATTCCAGCATCCGTTCCACATGCAAGCTCAGAGGTTTCAAGCGTCAGAAGCCAGCTGAGCCTGCCTGCTGCAAGAGCAGGAGGGCAGAGGTGGGCAGCAGCGTGGCTCTCCCCGCAGATGCTAAAGCTCTGCTCTTGCGTCGCTTCCAGGGAAGTCATGCAAAAGTTCATTCAAATCTCGCCCATCGACACTAGAAAACTCTCCATTGTAACAGGCAAAGGTAATGGAGGATGATGCTGCTGCCACAGCACTGATTTGCCTGAGGAGGGGGAGAGGGAGAGGGGAACAAGGCAATGCAACATAGTGCCTGGAGAAAGGGAGATATAGGCTCTTCCTGTAGGGATTCATCCTGGCTGGGCAGCAAATAGAGTCATGATAAAGCCATACAGTTTTCCAACAACTCATGCAGACCAAAACAGCTCTCAGCATTCATTTCTAGAGGTTTCTATAGTGGTTTGTAAAAGGTACACAAAGCAGGTCAATTTAACCACTCTAAAATGGTACAGCATGACCGAACAGACTGTATTTTCAGAATAATGCAACCTGCTGCTGCCGCCAGGCTCCTTCTATCCTTCCTCAGGGTGTGGGAAAGCAGCCTGATCTGCTTTAGCAGGCAGAGGGAGAGACTCTCCCACGGGGCTTTGCGCCATTTTAGTAAAGATCGGTTTGTTCCTCCAGTCTCCGTAAATAGCTCCAGAGACAAGACCTGAGGCAGCCACAACGGGCGGCACGTTCTGTGTGACAAACCGTAATTCCGCAGCAAGCGGAGTGGAAGCCGCTCATCACCTGCTCTGAGCAGGGAGCTGGACTGGCTGGTCTCCGAGGGCCTTTCCAGTATGCGTTAGCCTCTGAATCAGTGGTGTGGGTACTGAACGTGCAATTCCCCCTCTCCTGGCCTGAGCTGGGCGCTGGAGGACGAGCAGCATCAGCCAAGGGCAGGCCAGTGGCCAGACCCGCCTCAGCCACGGCCGGGATCCCAGCAGCGCTCATTTCAGTTGCACTGTGCCCGCAGAACGGAAACCACCGCGGGAGCAAACATTTGAAGAGGGATGAGCTTCAAACGTGGGGAGCTCTCCTTTGTGAATGCATTGCCAAAGTTTTAACCTGCAAATCCCTCTCCACGGCGAGGCAGGGGCAGGCACATCCCGAACCCTGCGCTTCCCTGCGCTTCCCGTCTCCCACTCACAAGCCCTCAGTTCAGGAGGAGGAGGAGAGTGTCACCGAGCATTTCACAACCACCACAAAAGGTTCAGTTCAAGAAACGGACAAAGGTTCAGGGAGGTTATTTTCCAGTTTCACACCCAGAACTGGTTTGCCTAGACCAGAATAAGCTCAGGGTAGTTACTTAAACACTGGGCTCCATTATTACCAATAAAGTGCATGGTGAGCCTGCCCCTCCCAAATGAGCCAGGCAGAAAACTCGCACCAAAGTTCAGGCTGGGGAATCATTTAAGAGGATAGTGCCTTTTAACAATAATGTCAGAGACTTTGGGCTGTACGTTAGCTGGAACAGGCGCGAGACAGAGCCAAGCTGTTGTCACCAGTTTGTAAAGGACTCGGAAGCTCTTGTTCTCCTCAATACTGGAAATAAGCTCAGATGATCTGCGGAAGCTCGATGTCAGCTGTGTTCTCTGTTGCCTGTACCCACAGGTTTTTCTGAAGTTGTAACACCGTAAGAGTGGCCGCAGCGGGTTGGAGCAAAGGTGCCTCTGTCCCTGTGTTTAGTTGCCAACAGTCTCGCTGTGGATGCTCGAGCAAGAGCAAGAACAGGGCAAGCATACACAGTGCTTCCCCCCATAATACTCTCTCAGCTTTCAGCTATTTCCATCGGGCTCCGGGAACACTCCAAGGTTAAATTTGCCCATTCATCAGCCCCCAGCTGTGCTCTCTCTTTCAAGTGTTATCTAGTCTCCTCCTGAACATATATAAACCTCTTAATTCAACAGGTTTGCTCCCTGTAGTAGTAGTCTTGCAACGCGTGGCTTTTTTGTTTAGCGTCACCCACGGGGATCGCTAAATATACGTTTCACTATTCATAGAAAAAGCATGCTTTTAATCCTCATTATTGCAGAGGGTGTCTGAAGACTGCTGCATGGGCATACCCTAAAGGCTCCTAGGACACCTGACAGCAGCATATAAAGGAAAGGGATGGTAGATAAAGCAGCATATAACTTTCCTGCAGACGTTTAGAGCCAGTCTCAGGGGGTTGAAGATAACCTGGGCTCCAGAGCAGCCACAGAGCCCCACATTTTAACAGCGATACATCACAACAGCAGGAAAACTAGAAAGTTTTGTCTCCAGTCCAAAACCTGGGCCAAGGTTTTTTGCCTATAAACATTTGGGAGGAAAACCTGACGTGTCAAAACCGGCTTCCTTAACACTCGTTTCACCCGGCCTCTTCAGGCATCCTCAAGAGGTCCGGAAGCAAAACTGCTGTAGTACTTCCTTATGCTGCCAGGTGGACGTGCTTCATCTGGCCACCTGCACCTTCACGCCCTTCCCCTCTCCCCCTTGGTGGCAGCCAGGCATCCACCTTCCTCCCCAGACCGGCCCATTCCTCCTGCGTGGACCCAATTCCAGCGTCACGGCTGGAGGGGCTTGGGGTTTAGTCTTGTATTTTTTTGTCTGGATCTGAACCAAAATCGAGATCTGCATTCTTAGGTGTCTCATCAACTGCTGTAGGGAGGAGGATCCAGCTTGTACGGTCTGATTTAGCCCTTGTTACTGTTGTCTATTTCTCCAGTAAAATAACTCCTTTTCAGCTCTGGATTAATAAATTGTAATAGTCCCTCATATTTTTTCCTGCCAGCCCTCCAATGTCATTCAAGGTGATTCAGAAAGCTTTTGGTATCGGTCAAAGACAATGCCTAAAAATTCCAGGAGGAGGGAAAAGCATTTCCCATCGAAGCACAGCACGAACATTGCAGCCTGATCCAAGCACAAAGTAACGAGCTTCCCAGTGTCTGTCGCTCCAGCCGGAGGCCAGCCCAGCACCCTGCACCCTCTGAGAGTGCAAACACAGGGTGTAGAAGGGACCAAGCCCTCCCTGCACCCGCGGTGGTATCGTGGCAAAGCCCCACGTGAGCGAGGAGGGGCATGCCCGTCTTGGCAGGCGGAGTATCCCTAGCAGCATTTCTGACATGTTTTTCACTTCTCGCCCTCCTGGGTCTTCCTGCTCCACCGCAACCATCCCAGCATCTGTGAAAGCAGCATTAGGGACGGTTTGCAAGGCAGTGCCTGTGTATCGGTGGCTGGGATGCGCCAGCTAGGTGCCATGGATTGGCAAACACAGCACGGCTGGCGGCCCAGAGAGCTCAGTGACTCAGGGACGCTTTCTAGAGACCCACACACATGCGATGCCAGGCCCTGGGAGCAGCCCTGGAAGGAGGGGGTTGCAGACAATTTGTATGGGGCGCTTGTCCACAGAGGGGAAGAGACTGAATTGCTCAACAGTACATTGTATTTTAATCTAATCTTGTGAAATCAGGATGTACTGGAGATGATGCTTTCCCCTCTCCTCCTACAACATAGCATGGAGGAGTTCAGACGGCTGCCAGCGTGCCAACTCCAGTCCTGGCGATGTGGGCTTCAGTTCCTCGCGAACTGCAGCTCCCGTGGAAAGGATTTTGAGCCTGGACTGGAGAGGCAGGACAGCTATTGCAACAGTGAGTTAGAGATTTACCAGAAGGCTCTAAAATGCAGTGGGAAGCAACTGGGAGGGACAGAGGACAGGAGGACCACTTCTGCCACATCGCTGCTCGAACCAGTGACATCCAAGGGCTGCTCCAGAGGAGCCGTGCCCTGCTCCGAAAGCCCCACACTGCTACTTAGGTTGGACAAAAGCGGTCAGCGTGGGGTTTGGTGCCATTTCACACCTCCAGCACCTACAAGGCTCACAGGCTGGCACATCCCAGCCGAAGATCAACGTCCTACTCAGCTCACGCCACCGAGCACAAGCCCGTGCGCCCTACCTGGACACTCCCCTTGTCATCTTCTCAGATATTTTCCTTCCCCACCACCGGTGGGCTGGGAGGGGGTGTGAGGAGGATCACCCATAGAATTATCCCCTAACAGCCCTGCCCAGGCATCAACATATAGTAAACTGGTTATGGCTGCCAAAGACCCACCCAGGCTAGAGACATCCCGGCCTCGTTAGGCTTCCTCCAAAACATGGAAGAAGGAGGCAAAATGAGGAATTGACGTGTTTTCAGTGTGTTTTTTTTAACACACTGCATTTCTTTGGAGACAGCAGAGCATGTGGCAGGCAGCCAGCTCCGGATTAGTTTGTTTTCCACCTGGTGTTCTGGGTCCAGGTGCAATCTTTCAGAGCAGGGAGCTAGGGACCGGGGGAGAAAACACCCACCTCGAAAGGGGGAGTTTTCTATTCAGCCTCCCCCAGCTGCTCCCACTGCCTCCCCCAGCATGCAAGGACCAGCTCCAACAAGCAGAGTGATACTGAGACACCTCACCATCCAGGCTGCTGCTCACAAGATTCAGGCTGTGGCAAAATGAAAGGTAAGTAAGTGGACTGCGTCCTGCCTCCAGCCCAGAGCAATTAAAAGATTAATGCAGTCCTTTAAAATGCGGTGGTGTGTAGATTTTTAGAGGATTTCACTTTCCAACCTTAGAGCCCTGGGGGGAGGGAGAAGAAAAACAATATCTTTTGCTCTACATTGTCAAGTATCAAAAACTCAGCCTGCATTTGGCAAACGCTCGCCCCACCCGCTTCAAACAGGTTAAAGAACGATTCCCTTGCTGTTTACTAATAGGTAAACTGAGGCACAGATCTTAAGTGAGTTTGTCAAAGTTAAGGAAAACTTTTGTGGCGGAGGGACATAGAGAAACCCCACCTTTAAAATCACTTTATCCAGACCGTTTGGCAGCAGAGCTGCACAAGTGATGGCTGAAGGAGCTGGCACCAGTGGCCATTAGTGCTCTTCCAGCCCCCGTGTGTACAGATCCATTCTGGGCATCTTACCACTAGATCCGTGATCCTGCATTGCCAGGTAGGAATCGTATACGTCCTTCCTTAAGAAGTTGAGAAAGCCGATCTTCCTGGCAAACCTGCAGACGAAAGCCTGCTCGTAGAGGCAGTTGAGGAGAAAACAGCTCTGGATGCGGTCTTCCTCTGTGCCCGGGAGCTGCTCCACCAGAGCCAGGTTACAAGCGGGGTCCTTACAGCAGGCTCTCATGCAGTCCCTACTCCGATGGACCATGGGGGATGACAAGAAGGTGGCTCCATTCTGGACAGAGGCATCTGTATCCAGCACCAAATCCGGCATCCCTGCCGTGAAGTCCTCCAGGCACGTTTCACCAAAGGGTTTTTCCTCCTGCCCTTTGCCGAAGTCCACGACCAGCACCAAGCAGACCCAGAGCACGAACCATGGACCTGGCCTCCACCTGGCCATCTTGGTGTCCCAATCCTCACCGCCTTTCCTTTCCTAAAGGAAGGGAGAAGATAGATGAAGCTAAGAGGGACAGTGTCCAGGTGCGTGCCAGCCTGGGGCGAGTGGGGACTCGGACCGCTGCCGAGGCCACGCTCCGGGTCCCCGCTCCTCCTGGGGTGGCCAGTGTGTCCCCCCCCACCCTGTGACTCATCCCCAGGCATGTGCTCTCGGCCCCCCACCTGGGAGCGGGGTGTCCCCCTCGTCCCCCTGCGCCTTCACCCCTCAGGTGCGCCTTCAGCTGCGTCCAGCGGAGACAAAGGCACGGAGAGCGCAGGAAGTGAGAACCAACTCCCTGAGAGAGGGGGGAAAAAAAAGAAATATCAAGTCACTCCCCTGCATGCTGAATTGCGTAAGAGGAAGGGGAGGAGAGCCGGGCTGAGTCAACCTTGCAGCTGCATCTACAGGGCCCGCTGCCATTGCTGCCGCGGGAGGTTTCGCGCTCAGTGCAGGCTTCTGGAAATCCTGAATTCCCCGCTCTTAGGACAAAATATTCCTTTTGAGCGAAAGCGCTTGGTAGCATGCCCGGAGGCTGCCCGTGTGGCAGGAGCACCACGGCAGCGAAAACTCTTAGTAATCACCCCCCGCTGATGAGCAACATTTCACTACTCTCCTCAATCTCGTATAGATTGGTCACGGTCCATTTATAGTGCCCTCGCCTCGCAGGACGGTGCTGTTTGGGGCCACGGGAACGCAAAGGCTGCCTGCCATAGCTTCCATGTATTTTCTCCTTTCCTGCTTCTACTTGCAGATCCATGATCAAATTCCTCTGTTCAGCAGATACGCCAGTGTCATCCACCCCCTCTGTCTGTAAACAGCCCTAAAGCCCCTGGGTAAACTGTTCTTATCCCTCTGTTGTAGTCCTTGGGAAAGCAGGGAGAGCTTGTCATTTGCTCGGATATGATTTGTAATGAAATATTGCATCACTTAAAACAACAGCAGCAAACGTGAGACGATATTGAGTGGCGTATCTTCGAAAAGAGATGGTGAGCAGCAGCTACGTATCAAACAGCAGCTGGCTTTGCGGTTTTGGGGGCCGTTCTGGTGTCCAGCATTTCAGTTCTTGCTGCTTCTTTCTGTGCCTCTGATCCAGCCTCGTGTATCCTCACGGGATTTATTGAGAGACCTTGGAGACATGTTTCCCCCTCCTGGCTGTCACAGACAAACACTATGGGAATGTAAAGTTATGGGAATATTATTTTTCAATACCTGTCATGACATTCTATGGCGCGATGCTGACATTTGTGTCTAGTAGTGACTTCTATTTGGAGAAGGGAATTGCTTTGATCTGGCTATGGTAGGGTATAAAAAAAAATACAGGCAAAGCCTCAACCATGAAAATAGATGGTAGGGTAGTAGAAAACATGCATTTCTGCAGAGCGCAGAGGTGTTAGTTTTCCTTATTGGCTACGTGAATCTTTGTCAGCAGAAGCAGGGGTGCCTCCCACCCCACACTCAGACCCCATCTCTATACCAGGTCTTTAGGACCCACCTGTAGACCGTGCAAGCTGTAAAGGCAGAGCTGACCTCGCCATCCTGCACAACATCTAAATAGGTGCAGGAGAATAAAAACCACGACGACAAGGTTGTCTCCTTCTTTTATTCTGCACTGCATGAGGAATTCTGCTGGGGGCTCCCTCTTGTCTTTAACCTGGAGGAGACTTTTTCCTGGATAAATATTTAAAGCCTTCGGTCCAGAGCCAGGTGAGGCTCAGGGCAGCTCCCTGACCCAGGAGCGTGCTGCTCGGGGAGCAGCTGGCCCCATGCCCCTTGCAAACCAGTGACCGGGCTTGGACATCCACGCTGGCAGAACCGCCCCTGAACAGTCTGTTTTGGTAGTTTTGGCTAACTGGCAATAACCCGACCCACCTCAGCAGTAGCGTTGCGTTACAAACTCTCTGTCAAGGGTTTCCTGCAAACCTCAAGGATGTGATGTCTCTTCTGCTTGTGCCGTAACTCCTACAAATGCAGAGCTGGGAGGACTCCTTGACTGGCATCTTTAGACCCCTTTCAGTTTTGGGTTTGGTTTTTGGGTTTCGGTTTGGTTTTTTGTTTGGTTTTTTTTTGGGGGGGTGGGGTTGGTGTTTTGTTTTGGCTTTTTTTTTTCTTAAATGTTTATGAAGGGATGAGCCCCTTCCTAAGCTGATCAAGCCTAGCCTTTAGAGCAGGGAGTTTTAATAGCTTTTGCTCTCAGCAGAAGGCTGTGCTAATGTCCTGCTGCAAGGTTTTCTGCTGCTCACCCTAAATGTATTTATAGTTACTTTATATTCAGTTTTCTTGTGCAGTATTGTCCCTTCATTTAAAAAAATCTTCTCTCCTTTTGTCTTCTTCAGCTGTATTTATTATAGTGAAATCATACCCTAACTCAGTCTTCAGTTTGCTAATGCAAGCAAGCCATGATCTTTCAATCACTTCTTTCCTGGTGGAGTCTCCATTTCCCCTCTGTTATCCTAACGGCCTTTTTTCTGCACGCTTTCCAGGTTCAGATTTTTTATTATTAAATATATGTTACAGAATTCTATGCCACAGTCTAAAGAATGGATCACCATTACCACGTGTGTAATCTTCTCTCTCTCTCTCTGCTGAAGTATGTTGCTGAATACATCTTGGGATCATATTAGTATCGTTCATAGGCTCACTGCAGAGCCATCTTATGAACAGTCCGTGTTTTAGGGATCTTGTTCTCCCTGCCATCTTCAGCTGATCAGCCCCCAGCTGAATTTTTTGGTGGCAATTTCCTAAGTATGTGATCTTACTTTTTATATTCTCTATGCTCTTAAATTTAATCCATTTTTTTTTCTGCTTAGCAGATGGGTCTGGCTTGTTTATTTGACCTTTAAAGATCACATTTTTGGCCCTCCACTGTGGGAGGGATGCATCCCACCTCTGTGCCAGAAAGACAGTTTCTAAATATGCACAGTTTCTTCTGGAGAGGTTCAGTAATTAAAATTTGAATTGAGATTAGTCCCAAGATCAAGGACTCTACTAGGAACCTCTTTCTGTCGCAGCAGCTTTCCTTCCAACTCAGTAACTTACTCTTCACCCTCCGAGCCTAGAAATCCTATCACAGCCCTCATCTTCTGCCAAACAAATAATTTCCCACGGCTTCAGCTGAGCCGTGTGTTATTCATATTAGAAGGGAAAGCAGAGTGTGTGATTTTATGACTTGGGAGTGTTTTTAAGGGGTCCTGAAGCAGTGAGTCATCGTTGACTTTCATCTGTCTTTGAGAAGTGTCTGCTCTCAGTCTGGCAATAACTAGTCAGGAGATGACTTGGGAGGGTAAACCGCACCATAGCTTAATATTTGACTAAGGTTATATTAGACACGCATGGCTTGTAACAAACTCGGCGCAGGAGCCTGCGTCACCAGCCTTCTTGTAATTGCTATGGAGACCCCAGCACCCACCGGCAGGTGGATGCCCACCTTCCAGAAGGAAGTGACCCCAACAGGCAGAAAAATAAGGAAGTCTTGGTCCAGGTCCCCTGTGTCTCATGGCATCACCGTCTGCAGTGACTTCCTGACAGCAGCTCGTTCCACTGGCTGCTGCAGACAAATCCATTCTGCTGTGCTTTTACCTGGGAACCGTTCCATGTATAATTAACGCTTGGGAGACAGGTTTGCTTGCTTGCTTGTTTTGTTGTATTTGCCTCAGGTTAAACCTCCTGGTGTGGTTTAGGGGTGAGACCCGGATGCAAGTGACGGCACAAAGATGTGGCAAAGGAAGGAGACAGGGAGGGACCTCATCAGGCTGTGACTAACCCCTGGTCCGGTAGAACAAAGCAAGGGAAAGGGTGACAGGCTGCTGAGTCCTCCCGAGAGCCGTTCCCATTGCATCGAGGGTAGCTCTGGGGAAGGGAGTTACAAGGAGGGTATTTTGTTTCTTTGGGGAAGTTCTTGTCTACAGCCCTGCACGGCACTGGCTTTTATTTTAATGTTGCTGGTCAAGGTAAACCCCTAAGGGCAGGAGCACTGGGAAAGGAAGAAGGGAAAATAGAGTCGAGACTAGTTACGCTGAGAAAGTGTCTGCGTTTTTGTCTTGTTTGTGCTAGGCTTGTACAGGTCGATAGGTATGGGAATGTGAAGCGAAGAACCTTCAGTCTGCAGGAATTAGAATAAACTTAACATTTCCATTGAAGTCCCCATAGGCAACCTGAGCTGTTCTTTACAGCACCTGTGAGCAGAACAGGATTGGCCATGGGGTTCCCCATGGCCTCTTCTTCTCCATCGCTTCCTACAGCGATGGCATCCCCGGGAACCTTCTGGCTTTCAACACCTTCAGGCCAGCTGCCAGTGCCTCTTTCAAGGGGATCAGGTCACAACAAACTTCTTGGTGCAAGAACTATGCAGGCAGCCTCTGCGAGCCTGAAATGTTAAAAGCAGGCTGGAAAACAAGGAAGATCCCCTTCATCTGTTCAGGCAGCGCTTCTCTTGTCTCCAACCGTACCATTCAAGGACTTGCTGAAACCTCTGTGCTACACGGAAACACTGATAATGCTTTCAGTGCCGCAGGCTTCTTTCTGTAGGGGAACAGCAAAGCAGTACAAGAGGGAAGGCAACAAAACAATATGGACGGGTTTTCAAAGATCCCCAAATAATCCATCTGGCATCTAATTCATGTTGTCAGCTTCACCTAAGTATTCAAGGGGAAGGGGGGGCTTCCTTCTCAGTGGAGATGCTTACTCATCCCACTACCTACAGGATGTCTGAGGATGGACACAGATAGGCAGAATTACTTACATAAGGAGTTCGCTACTCCTCTGGTGTGCCAAAGCAGTAAGTACAACTATTTCTCATTTGCCCATCTCAACTGCTGATGAGCCATTAGCCTTTACGCTTCACTGGACTGTCAGTAACACAGGCAGGAGAGAGGGCAGGCAGGCAGGCTAGCTTGCCTGACCTCTTACCTTCATTGTTGAGACCCATCTATCTTCTGCGGTGGTGCCAAATAGTGTAATTTTGGGTTGATTGGTCAAATTCTAAGTTGGGCAATGTTTTCCTCTGTCTCTTGGCATTCTTCCTTCTCGCTGCCCTTTCAGTGCCTTATGAAAGGCGAGGCTGTCAGGGGAAGAGGAGTAAGGCTGATTACCGATCCCGTGACTGAAGAATATATAGGCTCCTCTCCGCATGCTGGTGGGAAGGCAGCAGTACTGCTCAGGTGAGAGGTGGGGACTGTGTGAGCTGGAAAGCCCTGGCTGCTTCCTTAAGTCTCCAGGAGTTGAAGGTGAGAGATGATGTACTCTCCCTCTTCTTGCTAGAGCTCTGGGGCAACAGTCCAGCCTTTTCAGTTTCCATGCTGCTGTGGAGACACTGGAGGATGAGGGAAGTGGATGATGGATGTCAAGATGCTGGGTGTATTTGGGCTGCTCACTTGGGGCTCTGGGTTTTTTTTTTTAAAATCTCCAGCTCTGGCTACAATTTCTGATCCCCACAACTTTTTTCTGTGCCTGTTCCTGCTTACAGGAGGGTGCAGAACCTCTTTACCTTGTGGTGTCAATGTAGTATTGATACAGTCACCTCTGCTGTCTTCCCTGGTTTGAGTTGTGTTAACTATCACGTTTGCAACCACAGGGAAAGTGATTATTTTCTAAAACAGCCACAGGAGAGTGGCTTCTGGCTGTCTTAAGGGGAAATGTTCCTCTCTAGGCTGGGACCCAAGGAAAAGGGGCCAACCTGGTTCTCTGGAAAGATGAGCTGGGGCGCTGCTGAATTATTGAGCGCACGCCACAGTCAGCTTGGACAGAAAGAGAAGCACCAGCTTAGATCACAGGTGTGGGATGGAGGTTATTAGCGTCAGAACAGAGGAGCGTAACTGGATCTGCCTCATGCGCTTGGTTGCTCTGCTGCCTGGATCAGTGTCACCGCTGCTCAGCACTACAACGCAGGTGCTCAGCTTGGTTTGCTGGTGCTCTCTGGGGCCATCGAGAGTCACAAAAGCCCAGCTCCGCAGTATCAGATCCCCCCCCTCCTTTCAGAGACAAAACCTCACTCTTAGGGCAGGTCTGGAGGAGCAGCAACCCTAGGTCACACACGTGGAAACTGAGGCACAGCATTTCAGTCTAACACTCAAGTGTGCTGGTCACGTTTAAACCCCCTTTATTCACCAACATAAATGATAACCAGATTTGCAGAGGACATGATCACCAGCGACTGCAGAAGGAAGTCCATTGGAGCTTGTGTGTGCGCAGCTCCTGTGGAAAAACCAGGTTGTCTGATCAGATGACTTAGTTGCCCAAGTCTGTGTGTTCACTTCTGAAACTTTGGTCCAGGCTGTATCACAGAGTCACAGAACGGTGGGGGCTGGCAGGGCCCTCCAGAGCTCCCCCCGTCCAGCCCCTGCGTGAGCAGCACCCCCAGAGCAGGGGCACAGGACCGCGTCCAGGCGGGGTGGGAATGGCTCCAGGGAAGGAGACTCCACAGCCTCTCTGGGCAGCCTGGGCCGCTGCTCTGGCACCCGCACAGCAAAGGGGTTTTGCCTCAGATTTCAGGGGAACTTCCCGTGTTCCAGCTTGTGCCCGGTGCCCCTTGTCCTGTCGTCGGGCACCGCTGAGAAGAGCCCAGTCCCACCCTCCTGACACCCGCCCTTCAGATACTGATAAGCACTGAGGAGATCCCCCTCAGCCTTCTCTTCTCCAGGCTGAACAAGCCCAGGTCTCTCAGCCTTTCCTCCCCAGGGAGATGCTCCATCCCCTGAGCATCCTTGTGGCTCTGCGCTGGCCTTGCTCCAGCAGCTCCCTGTCCTTCTGGCACTGGGGGCCCAGCACTGGACACAGCACCCCAGCTGCGGCCTCCCCAGGGCAGAGCAGAGGGGCAGGATGGCCTCCCTCGCCCTGCTGCCCACACTCCTGTTCATGCAGCCCAGGACACCGCTGCCCTTCTTGGCCCCGAGGGCCCAGCGCTGGCTCAGGGGCACTGGCTGCCCACCAGCACTGCCAGGGCCTTCCTATGCCCAAGGCTATATGGAGAGATAACTAGGTTGAAAATAAGATCTCATCTCCCAGCAATGCCTGAGGCCTCTGAGATCCCTCCCGCTGTGCATGTCCAAACAAAATGGTGAATGTCCCCCTGTCCCTTTGGCCACCTGAATCTGCTGTGGTGCGAGGGAAGGGCAGGATGGGGTGCAGCACTGTGAAGAGTCCTGCAGCTGCTTCTTGTTTGGTGGCAGCTGGCACTTACCAGTGCTGGCAGGTGGCTGGTGCACCCGCAGGAGATGCTGCCTTGTTCAAAGGGGACGATATCACGATATCATATGCCTGTATGAGGCACCCAATTCTGTACCTCCAGGAACTTCTACCACACCCTCACGGAGTTATCTTGCACACAGTCTTTTTGCTTCTTCCTCTTGCTTTAATGATAGATTAAAATAGTTTATTACTGGGGGAGGCCTACTTTATCTGTAAACATTTATTTCTATATTGCCACCTTCTCATTACAAAGAATTCATGACTAAGTCGTACAAGCCAAAGCAGTATGATAAACATCCTGTAATCTGGCGCATTTTGGCTTACAGCTTTCCTAAGAGGGCCTCTGACATCCCGCTCGGAATGTCTTATTCCGCTGTAGGGCGACGCCGATAGAGCAGCACGAGGGCACTAGGGTCTGCTTATTACTTTGTCGATAAGAGTATGGGTGGTGGGGTGAGTCTGCCTGCGGACCTTTTCAGATACGGTATCTCAGGGCATTGCTCATGTTCAAGTGACGTTACAAGTCAACAGCAGCTCAAGCTGTTTGAAGAGCCATTAGGACATGTTATATTCCCCTTTCCCTCTTCCTCACACCTATCCTGTGACCTCTGCATCCTTTGCTTCATAAATTCAACCATGCTGGCAGAAGATTAACAGGGCAAACCCCATCTTTCACGTAGAGTTGAACTGAACTTCTCAATGAAAGGCACCAGAGTCAGCACAGGAGATGGAGGAAGGGGGCAACTTCCCTGCCGGCTCCTCGGCCGCTGCAAATATTTGCTCTGATCCAGGGATGCCAGGTAACTTCTCTTGTAAGCCTGGTCCTCTTTCTCTGGTCTTTATGCCAGCCTGTCTGGAGTTCCTCGGTACCAAAGAAAATATAGGTTGTTTGCCCTTGTTAAAAAATATCAGTCCTTGAACACCAAACTAGAGCACTTCTATTTGGAGACAGGAACTTGACACCTGACAGTGTGTCCTTTGTTCCTTGTGAAAAATCTGCCCGTGTTGGGCCAGCGTATTAGCCTTTGAAAAGTCAATAGTTCTAAACACATTATAGGGTGTTCAGTGGATTTTGCAAGGTTTCTAACAGTTAAGAATCTCTGAAGAACCTGCATTCACTGAACCTCTCACAACAAAGATTTTTCAGGGAAATTTTGATCTAAATAAGACAATTTTAGGCGTGAGATTAGAGGGAGGTTACAGCAATGCAGTGAGGAAAAATGGGTAAAGCTGCTTAAATTAAATAGCTGACAGTTTTCTTCTGAATAGAAATTTTAGGCTGCCTGAAAGGTAGAGGAGATTATATCCATTTCAGGTGTACTTTAATACTTTATCCCTCACTAATGTGGAAGCAAGTTTCAGGATCAGCTTTTTGTGGAATTTTCCATCAGAAAAGGATTTTATTTTTTTTTGTTCAAATTCGGGATGAAAAGAAGGGCTGGAATGTCTCTGCCCATTTTTCTGTCACCCTGTGTACAGGATGTTGCTGGCTGGCTGTACCACCTGTACTCTGGGCACAGAAATGCGTCTTTGGCAGGGGAACTGGGTACAACATCCAGAGGAGACCAGCCCCGCTGCAGACGGCCCCATGCCACCCAGCAGCAGCTATCAGCGGGAGAAGGGTTGGTTGCTTTTCCTTTGGTTTATCTAGCTCTTGGTCTCCAAGCTGGAAGCACCTTGGCTGCCAGGAGCAGCAGACACTTACTTGCTTTTTCCATGTAAATCACGAGACTGGGAGTGTTGGATCTGCTTCATGATGGAGGGGCTCAGCTGGTTTGTCCGTTCCATAGGGCAGCTCCATTGGCAGGTCACCAGAAGCCTCTGGAACCGATGAATAAAGAGGTGTGATACAGCACCTAGAGGGAACACAGGTGTCCCGGCGCCCTGGCACCCCTTAAACCCAGCCGGCCTGATTTCTGTTCCTCTGAACTGCGCTGCTACACGTATCCTTCTGAAATGACATAGGGCCATAACGCTGCAGACCTTTAACCCATCTTCCAGTAAGAAAGAGACTGTAAACAAAGCGATGATAATATATAATACGATAGCAGTTTATGATGCTTCAGCAGGTGAACCTGTTTACCGCTGTTCTGTGGGGAGGAGAGTGGCGCATCCCTAGACAGGCCTTCCCCTGCAGTGTCGTCATGTCAAATACTGTACTTTTTTTAAATTTTTTTTTTTTAAATAAGAGCACAGATATTTTGTTTTCTCTTGGAAGCGCCTTGCTCAGATGTTCTCAGATTCAGGCCACTGGGATTTCTACAGAAATTTTTGAGAAAGCTGGAATAAATCTATAGGTTGTAGAACAATGTAAAATGGAACTGCTGAGTCCAAGTTTGGCTTGCAGTGTCACTGCCCTGGTGTTCCCACTCTTGCAAAACAGTGGATGTAGCCACCTGGCTCCAGACCACTTCTCCTTATCTGTGCTGGGTCCCCTGCTTTAGCTGGAAAATGCAAAATACACCATTTCAATGGGAGCGAAACCCTGTAGCTGCAGGCAAAGTAGTTTACAGAGGCTCCGGGAGCTTGAACGCAGCAGGATGCGATGCATTATGTATGGATGAGCCCTCTGGAATTGCACATGCACATAAGTTATGCCTGTAGGAAAACAGTCATTTAAAACCTCCTTCTTCCCCACCTCTTGGAGCTGACTTGCGTTAAATATTAACAAACTTGGTTCATCAATTCCCTGGTTCGCTTGGCTTCTTTTAACAACAAATGTTATTACAGCAGCTCCTCTGCCTGCCTCCCTGCTCCTGTCAGCACGGCCAATGGTGAAACCCAAGAATCTGCTGCTGTAACTCTGCCTGCAGAGCCTGGCGGCTGCCCCGGCCGCGAGGTCTCCCCCACCTCTCTCCCTGGGACCACAGATGCTGCCTGCCTTTGGCACCTGGGAGTACCTTGTGCTGTGAGCAACTAGTTGCAGAGAGGCACTGGTTAAAGGAAAAGGAGAAAAGGAGCGAGGGAGCCCGCAGGTAGGTGAGTTCCTGCTGTGGGAGGAGGAGGAAACAGCAAGCATGGCCAGCAACTCCAGTGCGCTGCCCCGGGTGACTTTCCAGACACCAGAGAAACCTGGGGAGGAATCATCACACAGGAAACTGGGCAAGTTAACCATAAAGTACAACCGTAAAGACTTACAGCGCTGGCTAGACCTGGAGGAATGGATCAACACCCAGCTGCAGGAGCTGTACCAATGCCAGGTGAGTAGCTGGGGCAAATCAGCCCCTCGCTCATCAGTTAAATGGGACTAGAGGCCCTGTGTGCAGGATCGGAGGTTTGCTTCCTCTGCCTTTCTGGAAACAGCTTCTCGTCTTCAGCCTTTGTTAGGTATCTTGTTGCCACCTGCTACAGCACTCTCTCTCTGGTGCGCGCAGTCAGAGAAGCTTGCACCAGTATAATCCTACTAGCTTTAAACTGCCTGGTCTTGCGCCGGTTGGGAGGGCTTGTAGCTATTGCTCACCACGCGCTGCAGAACCTAGAGAGATGTGCAAACCCAGGATGCTTCTTGCTGCTGAGCCCCATGTGGTCAGTGGCTTTGCTGCAAGCAGTATCTAAGCTAGCTGCGTTGGAGTTATCAGCGTATCCTTGTTCCTTTCGGTCACAACAGCGTAGCTATAGCTGCTCTTTGATAATGCTGTGCCTGTAGCTGCAGAGTCTGGACACACTACTGGCAGCAGGGGAAGAAAGAAAGAAAAAAACCAAACGTGCTCCAATGTAGAGATCTTGTGCCTTCATCTTCACAAATGCCCAGAGCTGTCTTCCTTGCCTGAGGTTCCCCTTGCACCAGGAACAGTCCCTTCTCAGTTCTTTCTGCCTGTCTGAGAGCTGTCCTGCTAAGAAAGATCCAGGAGTGCCTAGGTCCGGCACCTGACTGGTACCAGTCTTCAATTGCGCTGTTGCAGGGTACGTGACACTCTTTCTTCAGGGTGGTGTTCCAGCACGGGCTGGGTACCCTGACATTTTAACCCGGTAGTATCGCTTCTGTTCATATTTTGTGCTTGGATGGATGGCACTTAGAGTGGGAGCTTTCAGAAGGGATAGCGCTTTTCCATGTTTGAGATAATTCCTTTGGAGTGTAGTACAGGAAAAGGTGAAAGGATTTCCCACATTGTACATCACGGTCTTAAAGCCATTTAAATAGCTTGAGTAAGAGTTTTGCTTTTATCTGTAGGGCAACGGCTGATGCAGTAAGAGAACGTAGCTTTCTTGACTCGCAACCCAGTATGTCTTCAGCAGAAGACANCTGGGGAAGACAAACGCCATCACTCCCAATGTCTCCCACTTCCTTCTTCCCCCAGCTTTATATACCGAGCATGACACCACATGGTGTGGGACATCCCTTGGGTCAGTTGGGGTCAGCTGTCCCGGCCGTGTCCCCTCCCAGCTTCCCGTGCCCCCGGCACAGCACGGGGAGCTGAAAAAGTCCTTGACTAGCGTAAGCGCTACTGAGCAACAACCAAAACATCTCCGCATTATCACCACTGCTTCAGCACAAATCCAAAACATAGCCCCATACTGGCTGCTGCGAAGAAAATTAACTCTATCCCAGCTGAAACCAGGACAATGGGTTTAACAAATTGTGTGAAACAGCTTATTCATGTCCTGGATGTGGATGGACTAAATGAATGGTCAAGCCCTTTCTGCCCCGTTTTATTTGCACGCCAGCACAGTGTGAAGCACGTTTTTGAGATCCAAGGAAAAAAGACCCGATGGTTGCTTAGAGTCTTCCACTCTGAGCATCGGCAGTTTCAAATTGCAATCAGCACTGGAAGCGGACATATTTGAACAGCCCAGGAAAGGCCAGTTTTGTGCTATATGCCATGATGCTACGGAGATGCTTTTGCCTGCCCCAGCTGATTTTCTCTGCCTGAGAGCCACAGAATGATGTCAGCTCCATGGCTGAAGAGCCAAACTTCAGGAACTGTCTCTGAGGGTGTATTTATAATTGCTCTTGTTTATTATTATTATTATCATCATCATCATTTTCTGTGTGACGGTTTCCTATTTGATATTTGTGGGAACGTACCGGGTTCTCATGCCATGTTGGGAGAGAAAAATAGTTAATTTCTGTTTTAATTTATGCCATGCACAAAGAACATGCGGCAGAAATAGGGAGAAAAAAGGTCCGTCCTTCTGTTGCAAATGCACGGCTCCTCTGAAAATGAGTATATTACTGCTCCTGTTTTGTTAATTAACATTCTTCGACTTTCCAAACAATTTTATAGCTGCGCAGTAAAAATGACAAAGGATAAAAGCTCATAATCTCTTCAAGACTTAATTGTGAATTTCTAGTTGTTTTCTATAGTTTATAAAATTATAGTAATAAATTCTCAGCTGTATCTTAGGCCTCTCAATAATGCATCAGGAAACATTATGTAGAGTACATAGGAGCAGATGTTATTGCTAGATCTAGTCAGACAGGCAAAACGCAGCGTGTCCGCAGAGTCCTAGAGCGGTGACCTGGTGAGCAAAGGCTGTTCAAAAGAAAAACAGCAGAGATGGTGTTGCTTGCCAACCGTGCCTGCACTGGCGTTTAAGGGACTGTCCCTGGGCTTGGTAGCTCAGTTCTGAGAGCCCTTAGCCTGACTGGTGAGATTTGCCAGAGATGAGCTGTGCCCCCTGCTCTCTCTTGAGGGGATCTCTTGAGGTCCCTTCCAACCCCTGCCGTTCTGTGATTCCGCGAATGGCTGCTGCTTTGAGTAACACAACGTCTTGCCCTTTGGGGAATTATTGCAGTTTTAGAGAGGAGGTTTGGGTTGCGAGTTTGGTTTTTTGGGTGTGGTTTTCTGGGATTTTTTTGGTGTGGGGTTTTTTTGGTTTGGTTTGGGTTTTTTGATAGCTGAGAAGCACTTGGTACCACCAGTAACATTACCCAAAATGAGGCTCCCTGGGTGCTACTCTTACTTGCCCAAGTCTACAGGTGTACACTTGTAAAGGTGTCAGAAAACCAAGTCAGGTTACATTATCACTTCTGGTTTTCTGAGAATTAGGAGCTGTTTGCTGTCATGAGACTAGCTGCCCAAAGGGGATATTATTTTTTTTTTCCTGCTACAAAATCCCAGCAGGCACAAGTGAGAAATCCAGCCATGCCCTTACAGGAACAGATTGCCAGTGGATTGCCTTTGCTAGCACCTCTCCAGCACAACAGGTTCCCCAACTTCCTGGTGTATTTGGGCCAACCTAAGAGATTTGCTACCAGGAACTACACAACGTGATGCTGTGCCAGGTCAGAGACTGTTGGTAGGGTACAACAGGGGGTTACATAGGATCTTTTCAAATAAATACATGTGCCACAGTAGATTACCTGGAACCACCCAGGTGTCCAGCAGGTCCTCCTGCTCTCTTCTGTGCATTTGTGGCAAGACTATTTAGTTAGCTCTGCTACTCTGGGCTTCCTTGGGTCCATCGACTTCCATTACTTTGTCTCTTTGCCAGCTTCTTCCTTTGCTCCACCTACCCTTGGCAGTGCAGTGTTCCTTGGTGTCTTCCAGAAACCCGTGTGACGGAGCCAGAGCAAACAGCACTGCAGAGTCAAACGCCAGCAAGGCTCAAACGTGGCCCCCTGATACAGATGATGTGAATGCTATGCTATTTACTGTCATGAGGATTTTGGCAACAAAACTAGGACTCAGGAGGCAATTTTGATTTTCAAGATGATTCCCTGCATGTGGAAGCCAGAACACCATCCATACTAGGACCAGAAAGCCACAGGGAATTCCTACCCTGTGTCATCCTCCTGGCCTATTTAGCTTCTTAGCCAGAGACAAAGTCAGGATTGATCAACACCTGCTGTCTAAACAGTTATAGGAAAACTATTACTTTTAAGAAGAAATGCTGTGTGGGTCACAGTACAATACATTTAACTCTGTTTTATTATTGTCAAGTCATCTGTGTAACAAAGCTGAACAAAAGTTTTCTACTTCCTCTCTGGCTTGGTATCAGAGACTGCTCAGAACAGGTTTCTTTTTTTCCTGTAAGTATTGCCTTTATTGTTTAATGTTTTACACACACATCCATAAATGCTACCCAGCAGTCAGGTACTGAACTGTTTACTCAGTATCCTTATTCTGCTGATTACTATGTTAAAATATTGCTAGTGTTGTGTTGTCAAAGAGTCATTTTGCAAATGCACTGGAAACCACAGCCCGCTTTCCTTACAGCCTTGCAGAGACATGTGGAGATAAAATGCCTGCGATCAAGTTTACAGATGTACCCCCCATGCATTACAAGAGCATTACTCCAATCACCAAAGCTTGGGGTGTCCCTTACATTAAAGGAGACTATCATAGCCCTCTCATGTCTGTTAGAAAGCTGGAAAAATATTGTTAGGCCTTTCCAAAGCGTAATTGTTTTAATGCAAAAAGCCTTAGTATAAATACCAATTGTGTGAATGTATTTAGTCTAAAAGCCCAAAATCTCCTTGCATTAGTTGTGCCTCCGTAAGATTAAGCCCGCTGGATTTCTGTTTGGTGAATGCTTGTGCACACTCTTCAAGATGAGGTCTGTCTCAGGCTGGTTTACGTTGCGTTGCAGTTGGCCATTGCAGTTGGCTATTCTTGAAAGGGTCTTCCCATGATGGACGATGATCCCTGGGCAGTGGTATCAAGCGTCGAGGTGGGAAAAGATGAAGAATGTGTACGTCAGGATGTGTGGCTGTAGCAGACATCATAGAGGGGCTGGAATCCTTGTCCTCTTTGTAAGAACTTATTTATTTTGAGACGATTTATATGTTGACCTCAACTTTGCAGCATAGTTCTATCGTAACTAGTCCCTTCTCAGCTGCTCAGCTCTTAAAGATGGCCTCTAGAGTTATTAGAAGTTTGAAGGTTTATTAACTCTGTATTTTTTTTTCTTTTTAGCTAAGAGAGGAAACAGAGGCAGCCACTCCTGAACCACAAATTGATCTTGAAGATCTCCTGGAGGTCCCTAATGAAGAACAGAAATTAAAACTACAGGTCAGATAGAGGGACTTGGTGACTTTAACTTAGGGACTTCCTTCAGAAAGAGAAGTGGTGGTGTGTGGGGTACAGGATACGGGTATACAGCGTTGCATGATGCTTCCCTGTGCCTTAGCCTGTCAAACGTAGTAAGATTATATACCCTTTTTGTAGGGAGGGGAGAATAGGTCAACTCATAAAATACTAAAATGACTCCTCCTTGGTTTTTAGGAAATACTTCATGAGTGCTGCAGCCCAACAGAGGTGAGTGAAGCACCATCAGTGTGTGTATATATATATATATATACACTGATATATATCTATCAACATATCTCTTATACTGCGCTGTAAGAGTGTGTCTTTATTGCTGCTTGGCTGAATAGCCAAGATATTACTGTGCCTACCATGACACTGCAGATTTGTTTAATTCCCAATGGGAGGTGTTTGCCACTTTATTCTGCTGCGTTAGAAAAATACATGTAAATCTACATGGGTGAGCTGAAGGCAGAGCAGTGGAACAAATAAGGAATTATGCTTTACGACCAAAGGAAGTTAATTCCATGTTTTAGCCATCCTAAGCTGACCAGGCTGAATTGCTATTTGGTTCTCAGTGTAGAAAAGCCATAGACAGTGATACAGCTCACGTAACCATCCTGCACACGGTTAACTGAATGCATTCTTAGCTTAAACCATGCTAGTGTTATAAATGACAAGAAGGTAGGATGGCCCTCGGATTGGATTGGGCAGATAATTGTTGAGCAGTGGCCATGTAAGTTAGTTTTACATGTGTTTTTTTCCCATGTGAACTTTACAAGTACTGGTTTTGAGGTAGAGTTAAAGAAATCCCACAAGCTGTCACAATGTCCAAAGGAGTGGAGCCCAATACTTTGCAGTGTAGTGCGTGCGCCACACAGCAATTGCCTTCACTGCCCGCATACCTATGCAAAATGGGGTCCCTCATCACTGCTTCAGTCACAGAATCACAGAAT